>BOPM01000561.1:84581-95097 GCA_022179025.1 Porites australiensis | reverse complement strand
TTGAGGAAACATTGAAGATTTTTAGCGTTTTGGCTGAGTTTGTGCTTTAGGAGTTTTCTATTGTTTCTAGTCTGTCATGATACAGCATTCTTGTTCAGCACGCGTGCAATGACCACACTTGGCTGACTTCTGAATGCTCACCGAGATATGATAATTTTGGTACGGTGAAAATAGAAGGGATTCCCGTTACATAACATCTAGTCATGAACACCCTCAGTGCTTTGTATACTACAGGAGGGACAAGGGCTTTGCTAACAGTTTTAGCATGACCTCTACATTTTTTAGAAATTTATTTTTTACAAAAATATGCATAATTCGGGCCGTCACGCGTAACATTCACACGCAGCAAATTATCATTTTGGTAACATTTCATGTTTTCCTTATAAATCCAAATTATTCATAGTTTTCGGGTGTATAGGTCAAACTTTGTCAGAAAAAGCGGTTTTTGAGAAAAATGAGCTTTCTTGAACCAGTACGTTTCAATCCACGAAATCAGAAATGTGTCCAACATTTCAAAATGTAGATTGCTTCAAAGATAAAATAGCCTCAATAACTGGAATGCTCACGGTTTCAACAGTCAATCCTGAAAATTTTAGCCTAATTCCTCTTTACCATCCAGAGAGCAAAGCAAATTTCTGATTACCAAACACTTTGAAATGTGCCATGTTTACACCTGATTTTCGCAGGGAAGGCAAGATGTAAGCAGTCTCCACGCGCGAAGCATGAAACTGACCTTGCTGATTTTCTTTTATGTGTCATTCTCAACTCACAACGATTGTAAATAGCAATTTTCACGGAAAAATATAAGAAATTGTGTGCACTAGAAGCAATTTTCTAAATACCAAGCGTTTTGAAACGTTTCATGGAAGGTTTCAGGTTACATTCAGCAACATCGATCTCAGAGAAATGCATCAACGTCGCAAACTTTCTCCGCCATCTCACTCGCTTTAACTCAAAGGAAGGCTTCACACCGACCTTGGTAACCACCCAAGAATTTTCCAGAAGCTTATCGTTATGCAACAAATCAAAAACACGTGATAAAACATTCAGTACATGTGCAGTTTTAGTGACATTGTAGGGCTACAATTGTCTGCATAATTTACTTTATTCACATGATAAAAACACAGCCAAAACGAAAATTTATGTCCTTACATTTCTTTTATTTTCAAAAGAACATTTTTGTGAGAAAAAAATTAAGAATACAGACCTAATAATGTTAACAAACATAAAATGGGCGGGGCCGCAATGCATCCTGGGTACTACAGAAATTGCTCCAATTAAGTCAAAATGAGCTAAAACAGGCTAAAATGTTGTAATTTGGTTAAAGAGGTTCATTTTCTTTGCAAATAAATGATTTTAAATGATTTTTGAGGTTTTTTAGAATTTTTCATATTTTCTTAACATGTGACGCATCTGTACATGTGTAGTGTGCTACTGATCATGACACCTAGCTAGACACAAAGATCCGTCAATTTAAGGGAGACACTGAGCTTTGAAAGACGGGGTAAGCCTGGTGCAAAAACTCAGCAAATCTACACTCTAGCACAAAGCATAGTCTTTAGAACAATGCCGCCCTCCTGAAATTTAACCAAGCTGCCCCAAATGCTTAAAATGACGCTATTCGACACTGTGATCGGTAAAAAATGTTGCAGTGTTGATGAAGGACAGGGCATTGGCCTCTTTTTTTGTCGCCAACCTGGTGGATTTGACAGCTCAAGAGACCCCACGGCTGGGAATTTGCCACTCAAGGCGAAAAAAAAAATGCTAAAAGTAAAAGTACTCAAATTGTGCTTAAACTTTGTAAAAACAAAGACAACGACACCAGGTAACAATATTGACAATTTATTGATAACTTTTACCGCTTTTAGTTCATTTATTTCATTTAAGTTTCATTTCCCATACCAACTCTTTATTTCCCATACAAACTCTCATAATACACTTGGGTTACCTGTGGTTGCATTACTTTTTAATATTTTGCTTTCTTGAGCATTTGGGGCATGTTTTAATGGCTTCCATTGCTTGGTCATGTGTAAGCCATGATGATTTAAGTGTTATTTAAGTGTTATTTTCGCTGATCTTCTTGGATTCATTGCTGGTTACTGTTAGCGGTTTTATAGGATTATTTTGGTCAACCTTGTTACTTCAACTTGTCTTTTTTGTAAATTTTGAGGTTTACCCGCATCTACCCCTGTTAATTTTCCCATTATGAGGCGCTGAACGTGTCTTGGAATGAAGAGATAGCACAACTCCCGGGAAATGGGCTCAGAAAACATGCGGAAGCAGAAGCCAACGTGAAGCGAGTAAGGCCAAATCTAGGAAGTGTTTGTTCCATTTTCAACCAGAAAAGGTAAATAAGTTTGAATATTGTGATAACCTTTGGAAACGAAACACAAAATAATTTGCATGCAGAGTGTGTTATGTGTATGCAAATCTTCATGTAAACTTGCATAAGGGAATAAATCTCTACTAAAAGACAAAACCATTATCGAAGATCTACACAACATCATACAGGATTTTAAATCTGTGAGGTTAGGTTTATATCAAAATAAAAAAAAACTTTGCTTACTTCAATGAACGCACAGACAAGATCATTGTGGTTTATTTCTGCGGCCATAGCTTCGGTGAAATTCCCATTATGCCGTAGCTGTTCTGCTCTTTTGGTCTGTTTTTCCCTTGCTAATAGAAGATTCATCGGCTCATAAGGATTACAAACAGGCACTGTGTGCAAAATAATATTAAGTTGTATATTAATATTGGGTTGCGCTTATTTTAAGTACTTTTGACCATGCAACTGTAAAAAATTATCTCTCTGCTGTTATTTACAGTTCCATATGAAGCTACACCTCATTGGAAAGGGCAAAAATTAAACTTTCAGAAAATAATATTTCGGTCTCAGGAAACCCATAATATTTTGACAAAAAAAAACAAGGCATATTTCTGAGAATGTAAGAGTGTAAGAGTGTAATTTTGCCAGGAAAGTTGTCTATTTTGTGTAATACAGTAGAAAAAATTTTTCTCTCCAATATCTAAGCAAAACAGCCCAAATATTGGTCGAAAATATAGAGCGACTATGCAACTTTCTCCAAATGTATTTTGTGACGCTGTAAGATTATGCATTTGAGGTCGGAGCTAATTAGCATATTGAAATTAGAGACTCAAATGTCACCTCGTGGCCGGATATTTACTTTTGAAAGACGTTTTATTTTTTAGTTTCTCGGCGAAATATCGAGTTAAAAGCAAGCAAGCATGAATTGACTGATAAAAGTCATCAAAATAAGCAAGGCGAAAAGCTCAGCGGGACGGATTTCACTGTGTTTCAACAGAATGTGTGCCAGACTATGGCCTACTCGGTGAATTTGAAGCAAAGATTCTTACTTTTTTCACCTCGATTTTCGCGTTTATTTTGCTTGTTATTCTCCAGAATCCTTCAAAATAATTTGCTTGACTTGTGTTTGGTCAAAATTCGTCCATACAAGCTTTCATTCTTTGCAAAACCCGCAACAAAATTCTTACCGACGGAACCACCATTTTTACAAGATTTGAAAAAGTGGTTGCGTGAAGCTCAAAAATCCCTGGAGGCTTGAACTAGGCACATAATTGGCTAAATCTATTAACTTCCTGTGGGCCAAATTTGGGGGGGGGGGGGGGAATCAGAAGTAATGTAATTTTTTGCGAATTTTTTTAGTCTGTGGCCGAATTTGCCCATAAAACAGTAGACCTGTAGAAAATATGTCAATACGGACTATATTTTTAAAAACTGGGCTAATTATTTCAAGGTAAGGTAAACGAAGAATGTTAAACCCATTAATTACCTCACGACTTCTCAAAGAGTAGGTGTTGCTTTTTGCAGTAAATTGAGAATGTAAATAAGCTTTAAAAATAAGTAAAATGTATTTTCAAATGAATTCATTTTCTGTGTATCAAAAACTGCCCCAAAGTATAGCCTGAAAGTAAATATTCTATAGAATCTGGCAACGCAATTGATGGGCATAAATAATATGAGATGCCGGTCTCTGTGAAGAATCTCATAATGATTTTTTGCCACAAAATAGATTTTTGCTCCTAATTTTTTGTGGACTTCTTTGAATAAATATATCTCAAATATGAAACTTAAAATTATATAGGTTTAAATTATCAGATTACAAGAAACTCGAGTCTTTTCGTCCATGTGATCATTATGGTTTGCGGTTGCTCAGAATTTTGAACGCACATGCTCGGTTGTTATACACAACATGGCGGATGCATTGAGAAAGAAGCAGAGAGTAGATTACAACATGTTAAATTGCCAGTGTTCTGCTGACTTTTATCTTCCTTGTGGCCCGAAAATACAGAGTGAAAAGGTTAATCAGCAGAGGAAAATCATCCGATGGGGTACGCATTTTCCTACTATGTAAGAACTTCGCTCAGTGGAAACTGGTACATTGACTCTCTGCATATTTTCATCTTTTTAAACTTAATTTTGTCTGGACTTTTCCATCCCAGAATGGGACTAATTTTGCTTGTAAAAATACGCGCAAGTTGCATGTATTTGTTTACAACAGCAAATGTGGCTGATGTAAAATTTAGAAACCCACATTGTGGAAAAACGTCTTTTCACGGTGGAAAATAAAACAACTTTCTCTTACTACAGTTACTACCATCGTGAATGTCATGTTTTGTAAATCAACGATTTCCTTGGCTGTTGGCTGAAGCACTATTTTACATGTAAACCTGGACGCATGTTACTTTGCAATGCCGACTGTTGTTTTGAAAATAAGTTCAATGTTTAAGCTTGAGTAGCAGGCACTCAGACTTCAGTAGGAATTCCAGGGGAAATCAACTCGAGTAAGCGCGATTTTCTAGTTAGCAAGTGTTCAGGCAATTGGAATGACTAGAAGGTGCTCATAACCACTTCTAAGCTTCAGCGAAGATCAAGCTCAATAAGCATCTTTATAGCGCCATAACAGTCTGCTCGCATTTATAGCTAAAATCTTTTCTTTATGGAAAGATTTGTAATTACTCACCTTGTGGCTGTTATAGTAGTTATTTACATGTTTCAGTGAAGATCACAAGGTAGTGAGCATTTGTAGAAGCGAAAATTCGAAACTCGTCTTGAGCGCCATGCCATTGGAGTGCGCAGTAGAGTGAGATTACTTCATTTTTCCCGCGAATATTTCCTAATATGGTATTGCTGTAATAAATTAACCCTGATAAGTAACACAGCATCTTTCTTGTGTTCTTTGTTCTGTCGCTTTTTATAAAGTCACTGTCAACACATCCAAAATGTTCTCTGATTAGTCAAGCTTGCTTTAACAGAGGGAGACTCTAAAAATGCAGTCATTTTTTTTTTTTTTTTTGTCGGTGGGACCTAGTTTGTAGGCCACGCATTCCTGGTGAAGACCATGGAAACTGGGGATAAGAATCATGGCAACTTTCACTGCATGCAAATGAGTCTCGTGATGAGCATGCGGTATATTTTCGGCGATGACTGAAATGACGCATGTAAGTTTGGCAATGATGTAATTTTCCTCGAATGGATGCCCTTGATTTTCGTGTAATTATGTATGCACGACATGCAGGCACTGATTAAAAAATGACATATCCCCAAGTATGATGAGAAAATATTATAGCGGGGAAATCCTACTTTGTGGTGTTTTAAGGCGTGACGTTTCTCAGAATATTGTTGCACTTTTGGAAATCTATGGTTAAATAGATGCACTTTGTTTTATGTATTTAATTGATAGATTTTCGCAGTTGTTAAGGTGTGAAGTCATGCTGCACTTTATAAATACTTGAGATATTAAGTATCCACTGTCACATAACTTTTACGTGTGTACATGCGCTCGCAAATAAAATAGAGGCAATGTATGAAAGGTTGCATGTACAATTATTATGTAAGTGTAAAGGGAGAAACTTGCTCAACTTGACATTTAATCTCAACACTTTATATCTTACCTCTATTTTATTTACGTGATTAAAATTTACATGCGTTAATGTGCGGACCCAAAAATGCATCAGTGGAAATCCACCCTAACGTTACGTATGTATCATGTATGTGTTTATACGGGTAGCTTTGAACTTGACTATCCATGCACTCTACTTGCAGCACTTCATGTCCATAGAATAGAAATCCTATATCGAGCTTTTCCGGAACGGGTTGGTCCAAGAATTCTGTCGCTTGAAAGTGTTGATTATTTTGGAACAACTGATCACTTCAGTGGTCGAAAAAAAAAATCTTAATCAGCAAAACTTCAAGGTGTACTGGAAAATCAGGATCGAGGATGGAGGAATAAGGGATCGAGGATCGGTTAAAAAGAACTTGAAAATAAAATAAATAAATAAATGGTGGATCAGTGGTGATGTGGGCCGCAAACTGTAGATAAATTTCACAGAACATAACCCCGTTCGCTGTACTGAACACTCAATTCAAGTAAACTGATCCGAGTCTGTTTGAGTCAGTGATTGTTTTGATGAGAAAGTAAAATTTTCCTGGAAAATGAAATGCTTTATCCTGGTGATACTGTAATAAAAGAAAAAACTTTAACAGTTTTTAATTTTTAATTGTACATTTGCTTTCAGTACTCCTTATTTTTCTTGTAATTGTTGTATGCACGACCCCATCAGCAATGTTGATGTTTTTATCGTGCTAAAATAAAGTTCTTATCTATCTATCTATCTATCTATCTAAAATGCATGCTGTGTACAACTCTAAACATTGTACTCTGAGACTGTACGGAGATATTAAAAGTAGATACTAAGCAGCTATGGAATGTAATCACTTTCACGCGGTATTGATATCTTATAAAACGGACAACAAATTCAGCGGGAATACGCGTGAACTGAATTAACTGTGTGTTGTATAAGGTTCTGTTAACCTTACACATTTTTCCTGTGCTGAACATATATTGTACCGAGCCGTACTTTGGTCTGGTACAAAGAAGCTATGTATATCTAGGTTTACAAAGGTTTTGCACTGGTTTGAGGCTAAGTTGTGCAGCCTGTCTCTCCTTGCAATTCTTACTTTTTGAGTATTTACATTGTGACATATAACACTCATTTTGTATTCCAAACGAAAAAGTAGTATAACAGCACCGACGCCTTTGACAACAAAACTTATCTCCAAGCAAGCGAGACTCAATGCTACTAAGAGCACTCTTGTTGTCTTTTAACTGTTCCAAACGGAGAAATATTTTTAGAGAGAATTTTTTTAAAATTGGAAATAGCAGACGCACCATCAAATTGCTTGTGACCAGATATGTAATCAACTATCTTACTGCAGATTGCCATATGCCTTACCACAAGGAAGGCAAATTGCTGTGGGATTTTAACGCCTTGGGCAAATACCTGCTGTGAATTCCTGAAGCGGCGTAAGCTTCTCATGAACAAGCACTTGTCTTGTTATTTGCTGCTGTTTGACTTCCCTGCAGTAAGGTTTAAGTATCTTGTCAGAAAATGATGAAATAGTCTTGGAGAAACCTACAGTTATTATGCTTTTTTTCTGCATTTTTTGGTTAAAAATTCTCAAAGATTTCGTGAAGATTAAGAAGCCATTACTGTCATGCAGTAATAATGGTACTGATTTGATTGTTACCTACCTATTCATTTCATTGACTGCAATTGTTGCAGTTGTGTACATAATAATAATTTATTGTTATAACTTAAAAAGGCATGGTGCATGTAACCTGAAACAGTTATAGGCTGTTTTTCTTGTTTTATTAATTTTTGTCTCTTGTGTTGTTTTTTGCATGTACATGTAAACATATTGCAGGAATTCATCTGCTGTTTCAGAGACCTTACTGTTCTCCTGAATTTAGGGAGCACTATAGATTTCCTGGGGAAAAGAGGGATTTGGATGATGAAATTCCATGAATGACTGAGGTGGAGGAGAAAGAACACAGAAAAGTGTTTGGCAACCTTTCGAAAGAGACTGGCTTTCTTGGAGTCCTTCTCATTCACGCATTAAGTATGGAACTCTTTATTTTACTGGAGATAACACCATAGGCTTGAAGGGGCCTCAAGAGATGTGTGACAAGGTATAAAGATCTGTTTAGTGGAGCACAGCAATGTTTTGCTTACAGCATATCTTGTCAACTGAGACGTCAGCTAAGTGATACTACATGTATCTGTCAGGCTTTTCTGAACATGCACTTGTATTGGCTTATGTGACATTGTAAGACCTATTATGTCATGGCTGGAGCCAGATGGAAAATGTGCTGTTGTGGATCCTTCAAGAAAAAGTATTCGTCTACCCACGATTGTTGTATCTGTTCATTCCCAACCAGTTTATGTGGTTATTGTCATGGGAGATGGATATGAAATATGGAACATAGAGTGTAGAGGCATTATTTGTGAGTTATTTGTAGTTAACTGTTATGGTTGAAAGTGAGAATTGCCTTTGTTTGCTGTTTATTGTAGAGTCGAATATGAACTTGACCAATCAAACTGTCATCTGATAGTGTTACAAACCTGGTTAATATTATCCAGTGCTCAGGAAAACTGTCGACAGAATTGATTGCAGATGAATGACAGTGGCTAAGAGTTAATAAAGAGATGAGGGATGGAAGTAATTTAGACTCTAAAGCTTGTGATAGTGTGAAACATGACCCTTGAATTTGCTCCAAAAAACAGATATCCTCTTTTCTTCTGTCTGGTAGATTAAACAGTGCATAGAGTGTCCTAAATCTGTTGTGCGCAAATCTTTTCTTTGGCCACTAGGTCATGAAACTGGTCTGTTTTATGCATATTGATCATTATTTCCTGTGGGTTTTGTTTGTGAAGGTTTTTCTGACAGAATTTGGTTTCTGCATGATGGAGTGATAGTGCACTGATTTTGTTTGACATCTCTAAAAGCATTAAGCTTTTTATTGTGGCTAGATAGAGATTGCAGTTTCTTTAATTTTCTTTGAAATGACTGGATCTAAATAACTGCATGAAGTTTTTTAATCTGTGAGATGATTTCCTGCTATGCTCGGCTCCGAAAGCATTGCTTTCTAAATGCCCAAACGGCGACATTACTCCACCGAGCTTTGGATAATGGTTTAGCAGTTGATTGCATTATTGTTTAATTGGTTAAGTTCATATTCGACTCTACAGTAAACAATAAATGAAGGTGATTCGCACTATCAACTGTAAAATTAGCTACAATCAAGGTCACAAATAACTCCTCTGCACCCTGTGTATGGAATGGTTAATCCAGGATATTTCTTTATTAAACATTACTGGAAGAACAATAGGGACCTTATGATCCCACCAGTGACATCAGGGAAAACGTTGCTGAAAAAAATATTGCCTGCCATTGATCCATTGTAAAATTTATTGTACAAACATAAAACCATTTGGAGAAATGATGGAAATTTGAAAAAGGAATTTGAGAAAAGTTGGAAATTTGAATGTAAATTTCCAATATTTCAAATTTTGATTTTTGTGGATTTTCGGATGAGTATTGTATAATGTACAATGTTCACAGTGTCCATCGAATTCTCTTGGTTTTGAATCATTTTTAAAACGGCTTGGTTGTTATTACTTTCTAAATGTCCACAGGATCTTTTTGTGTCATTACCACTTGTATTGAATTGCTATGTTGGGACATGTATATTATTTTTTTATATTATTTTGATTAGATAAAAGTTAGGTTCGTTCTGGTCTGCATCAGCTTAATGCTGCCAAAAGCTGATCTGCATCGTCAAATAAACTATGTATGTATATAATATTATGTATCAGTAAAAATAAAAAATGCATAGTCAAATTTTCAGCCGTTAAAACACTGTACTTCTGCTATTTTCAAGGGTGTAATCCAATGTATTTTTTTAACATTGTACTTACCTATGAACTTCTTTTGTTAATGGCCAACATACTAGGATTCAATCACTGGACACCTTTCTTCTTCGTTTGATTTGTAGTGAACTACTTAAAAGTATTTGATGTCCAAATTAATTCTTCGTACAATGTATAGCACCTCGTCCAGCACCTCAGGGAAGTGCAAATATAAGTTAGCCCCCTGCAGCCTCAGTCCTAGGGGCGTTCTCTCTTGATCCGTTGTCCGCGCGTAGTCTGGGAGAGAGGGGACGAGAGATGTCTTCAGGCTTTTTGGTCAGCGGTGCAACGCCGGGAAGACATCAATTTAATCGATTTTTTCCATTGGCTATACCTTCCTTAACGGAAGTTGAGTACGAAAATAAATTTCTGCATTTTCATTGGCTCTTGGGTATGAGCGGAAGCCTCATGGGATCCTGGCGGAAGCTACAATGTTTTGAGGGATGTTTCGCAGAAACACTTCCGAGAATCGATGTTTGTATTACTAAATTTTCAAACGCAGACGGATAAATGATGTTATATCTTTTCAAAGTCAAGTTGAATAAGTTTAGTGCTAAATAACTCATCTTCAACCTTGTCGCCTCTGTCTTCGAACCACGCAATTCATTATCGATCAGTAAAAAACCGCCACTGCGTACAAGGATAACAGCTTGCTCGCAAGCTTGGATAATGCACCTATCAATGTTAAGCCGGAGGGGGGGGGGGGCATAGGGTGGGGATTTGA
>BOPM01000561.1:57439-68363 GCA_022179025.1 Porites australiensis | reverse complement strand
GATTGTAAAAATTATACAATGCATTTTGTAGAATTTCTGATTCCTCACCTGGCAAATGTGAATGTGACTGACAGAGCTGGTAGGACAAGTCTTCATCATGCAGCATTCAATGGCCATGTTGAGGTAAAGTGAAAGTCATGCTTATAATAGCTTTATAATAATAATTATTGTAAAAATAATTATAGTGAAACCTCCATTACATGTAAGAAGTCACCTAATAAGCAACCAGTGATCAAAATCCCAAGACAATTTTAAAAATCAATAATTTTTTACCATAAATTAAAAGTCTATTAAGTGCCCACTTCTATCAAGCTGCTGTGGCTATCTTTTGGCCATCCCAGCGAGAGTTCTCCTGTTGTCACCTCTAGTAAGCCACCATCAAGCATTTGATGGACTTAGTTGGCTTAATTTAAAAAAACAATTCTGGTGAAGGAAAGTACAGTCCAAGATAGAAGTGACCACTGATGGACTACTTGTCATTATTTTCTATTGCATGTTTGTGTCAAAATGAAGTGATTTTTATGCTAAAGATTCTACTAATTTATGACAAACCTCAATTAAGTGGCTAACCTCCATTAGGGAGCCACTAATTGCTGGTACCGAGGGGTTTCAATAAAAATTGAAGTATCCAGCAGGTTTGAATAGAGTGACCAACTGTATCAAAATGGGGCCGTTAGTCCCCTTTTTTAAGGGGGGTGGGGGATGTCTGGGGACGTGCTTCCCCAGAAAATTTTGAAATTTCAAAGCCTTAAAATGTGATTTTCAGCATTCTGGTAACCTGTCAGGTGTGACAAAAGAGCGTGTTTTTCATTCCAGAAAATGTAGCTTTCATTCAACTTTTGATTTATCAGTCACAATCAATTCCTACAAGCAATGAACAAATGATGAAAACCTGTGTAAACCTACATATGTAAAGAAACTTGTGAAAATTGACTGAAATATAGCATTTACATGACTAAAGCCGATGTGTTTCGTCGGCCATCGTTGCTTAGGGAAACCCCTGTGTACCCCAAGGGTGGTGGCTTAATGAAGTTTTAATAATGAAATCACTCCCTGTACCACACCCTGTACTGCGTCGTGGTTGATAACTTGAATGTACATGTGGATCCTTAGAACATTAGATCTAAAAAGCCCCTCCTTGAAGTTTATTTCTGTTTTTTGCCATTAGATGGCACAGCTTCTTTTAACAAAAGGTGCCCATGTCAATGCAAGTGATAAGAAAGACCGAAAGCCAATTCACTGGGCTGCATTTATGGGTAAGTTTAAACTGGTTGGGGAGCTTGTGTTAACAGAATAACATGAGTATTAAAGATACTGTCAGTAGTAACTTACTGATTACCGTAAATGAGCTAATAAATGCCGTGGTGTCTATTCCAAGAGAGTTTAAAAATAGTGGAATATCCACTCCATCAGTTGATTTGTCTAGGTCTTCTAGAGATCCATGTTGCTCCTTCAAATCTCGGCCAACAACAATGTCAGATTCCTCACTCAGGGTTATTGTGTCGCCATCGTTAGTCTATTGTTACTTTGAAAAACCCTGCAAACCCGGGTTAATCAAGAAACTGGATGAATTGAATTGAAAAAGCACACTTTTTTGCACATTTCTTTGCCGTCCTTGCATGACTTCAACGTGAATTGTCTAATTTCCCTTTTTATGGAGGACCTGAACACAAGTCATCTATTTTCTTTTTCTTTTTGTTAACTTAGATACAGTCCTATAGAATTCAACTCCTGAAAAAGTCGCCAACATTTAACAAATTAAAAGAGTTGTCGTGGAATAAGGGTGATGATGTTTGAAACAGCACAAATTAACTTTTTGCGTGATGTTTTTGCTGCCGTTGCTGTTGCTGTTGTTATTGCTTAAGCTCCCTATTTACAACCAATGTAAACGCTAACCCTTATTTAAAGACTGTAAAACTCTTGTGCACTGCCACATAACATGAGTTCAAAATCTGTTTCCGGTAATTTACTATATTTATTTGTTGTGATTGTTTCTGTTGTAGGTCGCATTGAATGCTTAGAAATCTTGTTCAAGTCAGGAACAGAGGTCAACTGTAAAGACAAGAAGGTAAGTTTATGCTAAAATGTAATTACAGGATTTTTTGGCAAGAATGTATATGTAGTATTGTTGTTGTAACAATTTGAGGAGTATTGAGTATTCATTTATTACTTGTTCTTTGTTCAGCATTATACACCTCTTCATGCAGCAGCAGCTGGTGGACAGTTATCCACACTTAAGCAGCTACTAGAAAAAGGGGCTGTGGTAAATATTGTCATTTTTACAGTATTTATACATACAGTCATGTACATACATTCATGTATGGAATATAGACAAAAACTTGTTCTTCAATTATAGCCTTTATTTTGATTTAAGGTTTATAACATAAATAATGTAGGTAATACCATGTACTCATGTAGGAATACTGAAACAAAGTCGTTATTGTCATATATAGATTTAGCCGAGGCTAAAAACAAAGCTCCCATTAATGAAAATAAAAAAAACATTGCAATGAAGAAATCCAATTAGAGTTGACCCTGCGATCAGTTGAAAACTAGAAACCTGTCAGTAGTAAACTTCAAAAAACACACAGCCACGATTGGTGAACACCTGAGCTCGTGATACACATTCACATGCCAGATTTGATTTGGCAGGAAACATTTTGATTATACAGGTGGTATGCAGAGGAGTTAAAGTCAGGCATCCAAGAATCCAATCTGGCTTATGATCTCAGCAGGACTTAATTATCAGTCTTACCTGTTGACAATTTGATCACGCTGCCTCCAAGTTAAAACCATGTTTAGGTTTTACTGTGGCGTGGTTGACTAATTTTTTATACCTTTTTTTGTGTCAGGTGGATGCTACAAATCTGCTAGGTAACACCCCTCTACACATTGCTTGTCTTAATGGTCAGGACATTGTGATCACTGAGCTCATCAGCTATGGTGCTTCTGTCAATGCCATTAACAAAAAAGGCATGGTAAGTGGTATTCATAGTACATATAGCTGTAATGCGATAAAGCAGTGTCCAACAGTGTCCTGGGGGTGGAGGGAGGGGTACTCGCTAACACTGTATATCCATGCTGGTATGTATGGTCCCAATTAAAGGATGTGGTTATAAATTTTAACTGTTTAGGACTGAAATGGGGTATGGATATTTGATGTATGAAACCATGCCCTCTGCCTAGGGTTTCTTTCTCAATGGTCTTTTGAGAACAACAGGTCATGTATTTTCTTATTGTTGGCATGAAATTTATACGGGTCAGTTCAAAAAGCTTAAACTGGTTTAAAAAAAATTCAAACCAAAGATTAAATTTGAACCACAACATATATACATCTATACCATGGTCATTCGGTTATTCTTGTTCTTTGCAGACTCCATTACATTATGCTGCTGTGTCAGGGCAAGGTGATGTGTGTCTTGAACTGCTGTTAAAAGATGGTGCAAATCCAAACTTGCAGGTTTGTTGTGTGTTGCCCTCATTGTCAGTGAATAAATTATTTTTTTTATGGTTGAGAGTTTGTAATGGTTAAACTTGTATTTGATTTCTGTTAAGTGCAAGAGTGGGAGAACGCCTCTTCATTATGCTGCCTTGTATGGTCGCTGCTCAAGAGCTCAAACGCTTCTGCAAAATGGTAAGAGCTTTATACTGCATCTCTTTTACTGAAGATAACTATTACAGTGTAGGTATAATACAATCAATTACATGTATCTGCTCTCTTAACTCTAAAGAGTTTCCTTGAGACAATCTGACCTTGTGTACAACCTAATTATTGTTTTCTGTTATCCTGAATTCAAATCCTCGACTGTGCTTGAAAATGGCGAGTTTCCTATTCCCATGTAAGTACAGGTGTACCCAGTTGTTTTCCAGATTTTATAGGAAAGGTGGAGCAATTTTTAGGATTGTAATAGAAATTCAGTGATTTTGTGATGATTCAGGGAATGTTGTAAAGGTCTGGTAAAAATATGAAAATTCCTTTCACCTTCATGATTTAGTTAAGACAGGTTGCCTACATTTTTCTTGACCCTGCGACATGCCTATTTGACCATACCCTTTTTTTCTACCCCACTACCTGTATACGTCACTGGTTCTCTGGAGATAAGAGAATAATATTAATACAGTCGAATCTCCATGTGTGACCACCTCCCAAAAGCAACTGTGGATCCAAAAGACCAAAGTTTTCCAGTGTCTTGTGTGACTTAGAAATTGCATGCAATAAGTCATCCTCTATAAAATAGATGTGCCCAGACCTCTTCTTGGAAGAGGCCTTATGTGGTTTGATTCTTGTAAGCAAGGTCCACCTCCCACATCTTTGCATTTTGGGTGGTTGCTTATGGGAGGTTTGATTTTAATAATACTGCATTGTGAAACCTCTTTAATGGCACATTTTAACACATAATTATATCCAGATCTGATTAAGCTAGTAAAACTGTTGGGGTTACAAGATTGATGAACCCTAATTAAAAATTTGACAGTACAGCTCATTTTTTTTGTTTATTAAGGTTGTTATGTGGATGCAGCAGACATACGAGGTAACACTCCTTTGCATATAGCTGCTTTACATGGTCAAGAATTACTACTGAGTGTTCTGTTAGCCAGTGGAGCAACCCATGCTAGGTAAGGGTTCATTGGTGATGGTCACTAGTTTTAGCATTAATACTATCACACCTGTATTAAGAGGGCACCTTGAGGTAAATTGTAATACGTGTCCTGAGAGGGAAGCTTCTGTTTTCGGGGAGCAAAGAAGGTTGTGTCTGATAGCCCATTGTTAGTGGATTTTGTGATTGGGCTAGAGAATTCTGTTTTTAACTTATCCTGCGGGGAAGTGAAGGTTTTTGGAGGAATTTGAATTACAGAAGAACTCAAGGCAAATTGTTTAAATTCCTCATGAAATAATTCATGTAGATAAAAAGCTTTCTTTCAAGCTGATCTGGTGGAGTGAAATTATTACAATTATTATTGCAATGAATTGATTAGACAAATAATAATAATTATTATTAATTCACCACTGGTGTAATTTACCTGTATCAATCAGTAACTATGTATTGATTATCAATCCTGCTTGTCAAACAATTTTTTTTCGAGCTAGCTAAAATGACTCTTGGGCTAATACAGGCAAGCTTAATGGATCTTCTTTGCATACTTTGATACTAGTCTAATGTGTATGTTGTATTATTTTTTGTAGACGGGGTTCATTTGGAATGTTACCTCTTCACATGGCAAGCTTAGGTGGACATACAGACTGCTGTAGGAAACTTATTTCATATGGTGAGTAATCACTGATCAACTGTTATATAAGTTGTGTCAATGGGCAAGTAGTTCATCATTAAACATAAAAGAAATACAAAATTCATCTTTCTAAAGCCTTGCTGTTATTTAACAATTATTCCTCGAGCCCAAATGAGCTCTGAGTCAATAACCCATGAGGCCAAAGGCCAAATGGACTATTGACTTAGAGGCCATGAGGGTGAGAGGAATAATCTTATTGTTTTAGTAAATTCCAACTAGTTGGTCAAAAATATTGAGACAAAACAACTTTAGCTAGCAATGCGTGATTCAGCCACCACTGTTTTGGTTTTCAAAGCCAGCGTTTTTTGCTACTAGTGGGCCATAACACATAGCCTTGTAGTAGCTCAACCAATCAGAATGCAGCTTTGGTAATAGACCACTATTTGGATTTAACTAAAAAGAAATTACCAGGAGTCACTAGTAGAGGAAATATAAATCATAGTATCTTGTACATACCTCTGAGTGACTGAAGCATTCTCTTTCTATTTCTAGGAAATGATGTAAATGCAAAAGATGATAATGACCACACATGTGCTCATGCTGCTGCATGTAGTGGGTAAGTCACACACATATTATTTGTATCATATACATTGTAATACAGTCAACTCTGACCAGGATGGACATTGTTGGAAGTGGCTCCAACTGTCCATCTTAATGAAGGGTCTATCTTATGGAGAGGTTAGCTAAAGTAAAAGTGACTGAAAAGGCAGGAAGGGGCCTCCACTAAGTGTTTGTCTTTTAAAAATGTCCATCCTCGTGTAAGTGTCCATAAAGAGAGAGTTGACGGTACAATATAAATTTACTGTTGTGGAGCAGTCAATAGTTTGAACCGAGATTTCGTAGGTTGGGGGTTGATCATAGTCCTGAGTAGGACGGTTGTTGACAGTGACTGATGTTTTGACAACCTGCCTGGTAGCCATCTTCAGTGACAAAGTGCATTGTATCATATCAGTTTATGGTATTGAACTCTGGTTATTGGCCTGATTGGTCAATTAAGTGGCAATGTTATTGGTCGTCTGTTGTCTATCATCTGCTGTGATGTTATTGGCTACAAAGACTCTCAATGTGATTGGTGTGTTTCAATCCATCTTTTGTTGCAGTTGCTTTAGATGGCTATTATGAAACTCCATCAAGGGGAGCTAACATTGTTTTGTCAATTACTGGCTTTCTTTAACTTTACTCATTAGGGGTGGTGCTTTTTTGACTGTCAGTAAATGCTTCAATGATATTGTTATCCTAGGAATGTTGAATGTCTAGGACTTCTGTTGCACAATGGTGCTGACTTGACTGCTGTTGATAAACTGGGAAGGTATGTACTTTGAAGATTTTCCATTTTCCATACAAACATAATATTTTATTGGCTTGTCAACACAAAGCTTTTCAGAGTCAATGTCACAATAGTAACGTTGAAAAACACAGTTACACACAGAAAGCTAAAAACCACAAAAAATAATTAACCCTAATTTATCAATTAGGGCTAGGAAACAAAGGAAATTGAGAATCAACCTAGGTTAAGTCAAAAAGTAACCTGAAATCAAATTTGACCTGTAATATGTACAAATGATTAAAGTAATTATTGATAATGTTTATACTGTAAAGTTTGGAAAGTAATGACCCTTGTTACTTTCAGATTTAGCAGCCTTTTCCTATCATACTTTCTGATGATACCCAATCACATCAGTGAATTTAGCTGGTTGTAATTAATGTTAACATTGTTGTGATCATAGGAGCGCTCTTCACTATGCAGCAGGTCATGTGCATTACTTGTGTGTGAAGTCCTTAGTGGCATCAGGTTGCATTGTAAATAAAGTTGATACAAGGGGATGCACACCGCTTCACTATGCCTCTGCTGCAGATAAAGATGCCAAGTAAGCAATGCCATCATTTTTTACAACGTTCATCCCTTTTGTTGTTATAGAGTTACAAAGACATCGCAACCCTTTTTTACTTACTTTCAAGCAAACATGCCTCTTGGTCAATCAGAGCATGTGTAGCTTAGGGGGGTACTCTGGATTTCAAGTGACAGGGATGATCAAATGGGGGCAAAAATCAAACCCCCCAAAAATATCTGTACCAAAATGTAACCCCCCCAAAAATCCCATGCCGAATTTCAGAGCCATAAAATTTCCAGAAAGCATTAAATGATATAACTATAACGAATCTTCAGATTGTTTTGAATACCCAAAAAATTCCCTACTTAAATCAAGCTGCCTAAGAAAATACTTGCCAAAATTTTCCTACCCCCCAAAAATCCCGAATTCAAAATTTCAAACCCAAAAAAACTCTTTGGTCATCCCTGTCACTTGAAATCCGGAGTACCTCTCCTGGGGCAATTACTATCTTATAAATGCAGCATTTGCCTCTATGCGGTGAATGCAATAATGTTAGTTGTGTTAATTTCCTGTTCGTTGCAGATGTGTGGAACACTTACTGAGAAATAGAGCTAATGCTAGTAAAAGGGATAAACAAGGTTACAGTCCAGTACACTATGCTGCTGCTAAAGGACATAAACTAGCACTAGAAATGGTAGGCTTGGAAATTAAATGCTGTAGGTGTTAGCAATGTGAATAACAAAGGTTTGTAGTGTCTTGAAAACCCTTGAATTTTAGAAACCTTTTTTTAAGTCTTTGAAATCGTCCTTCCTTCGTTTGCCATTAACCACATAAGAATACAACACAGGGTGCAAAGAAAATAATTTTATTTACAGCTTGCCTTTTGGGCAAGCTGAAGCTAGCATTTACTAGCCCAGACACCATTTCAACTAGCCCCGAAAACTTTTTGACTTGCAGAATTGATTTCACAGTTCTTCTGTTATTCGAATTCCTCATAAAACATCACTTGCCCATCGGGCAAGTTAAAAACAGAATTCACTAGCCCGATAGCAAAATCCACCAGCCCCAGGCTACTGGACACTACTTTCTTTGCACGCCTACAACAACAATAAACATTAAAGATAATAAACACTATTCTAACTAAATTATTTACAAAATTAAATGTTTAAAGTGGTTATGACAAGGAAGGCTATATAGACGCTTATACACTATAGGTTTCCTAGCAATATAGGGTAAACCATGTGAGTTAAGGGTACTGAATGGAAAATTTATTGTTTTTAAAAGTAAAGAAAAGAAGAGAAGAAAAGGTATGTAACTCAACAAAGAGTACACTTGACTAAGAAAGAAGGAATTCATTCATTCATTTTGGTCCTTGAAATCCTTGAGGGACATTTTCAAAACTCCAAAAAACTTTGGCACATAGTAATAAAATCTTAAAGAAATGAAAGTCAGGGGTCTCTGAAATAGGGAAAAAAATGCATGATCACTTCTGTATACGCACCCAACTTTTTAGTAAAGGTTACCTCTCCTTCAAACTCCTATAATTATTCTGACATAATGTATCAATATTGTTTTAGTTATTAGATGTAGCTGCAACAGATCTTTTAAATAAAATCACAGGCTTTCCAGCAACAACTCCACTTCACTTAGTGGTAAGTTACTGTAAACAGTGAATTGAAAGTTACTTATTTTATATTAAGGGTTATGAGTGCCAGCTTAATGTTCTCTGCCCTGTCCCTCCTATACTGTGGCCCAAATGCTAAAACACAAAGTCATTTCCAGTTCCTTATCTATAAGCCTCATAAGATAATATCACCTGATTTTCATGGCCCTAGCGGGAACAGCTTTTTACTTTTTTCGTAATGTATATTATAGTGTCTAGTTCATGGAAGTTGTGGCAATTTTAGCATTAATTACCAACTAATCATTAACCCTTTAAGCCCTAAGACTGATCAGCATCAAATTTCTCCTTTTAATATCAATGCTTTGTAAAACAGAGTGGTCATGAGAATTACGCACTTGATCACACAATATGAATTTGCCTGATATTTTATCAACTTCTTCCCACTATTTTTGTAGCAAATGAATAGGGGCAACAAATGAGAATTCAAATTTACGCCTTGAAGGGGCTATGTCACGAGGATATTGTTGTTTTAGGTCGATTCTATGCTGAAGTCAATACTCAATGGCTTTTCCTAAGCACAAAATGCTCTGTTAGAGATATGAAGAAGATATCAACCAATTTTGGTCAGGGATCACTAATCATAATAATCTTTTTTTGGTGATACGTGTATCGCATGAAGACTTGAAAAAGTTTGGCCAGTCCATGTCCATCCATCCTCATCTGTTACAGCAGAAGACAAAAAACAGTTTTAATGCCTGACTGTAATCTGGACCATTATTTTTGGAATTCAGTTGATGGGAAGACGAATTTTGGCTTTTTAGCAAATAACACAACATAACCTTTTTAAAACTGTACGGAAAGAACAGAAAATCCAAAAGGGACATGGGTGGTGAAACATTTTTAAACAAAAATAATTTGAATGTTTCTCTGCTACTTTTATGTATTGTTTACTTTACTATTGGTAAGAAATTTTTAGACCTTTTACTGAGGATGTTATCTTTAAAACTTTGAGCTGTAAAAAGCTGCAAGATAATTTCAGAATGATGCCTTTGGAATATTTGAACTGAGAAATCAATGTGGCTCTTTTGTTTGTCGTGTAGGCTTATCATGGCCATTTTCAAGCTCTTCAAGTTCTTTTAGAGTCTTTTCTAGACATTGATATCAAGGATTCTAATGGTAAGTTGAATTTTGGTGCTTTTTTCACATTTTGAATTTAATTACTAGGTAAAAAAACTAGATGACTTTATCTAGACATTTATTACTTTTTTTATAGGTCATACTCCTCTTTATTTTGCTTCTTTTCAAGGACACGCGTATGTATCAGTATTAATTTTATCCCTCACGATTATGGCCTTGTGGTTGTTTACCATTTACACTGTACATTCAATTATGGTACAGTTTTTTCGGATGAGTGGGTCTTGTGAAAAGGTTGTCCTATTTTGCTCGGTTAGGATAGAAACAGTTTTCTTCAAACGGAAATTTCCTTTTAAATTTTCTGCTATATTTTGGTAACATGTTTAAGATGTAAAACAGTTGATTATGTCAATAGTTCATAAAATAGAAAGAGTTTTTGTGATAAAGGCAGGGAGTGAAAGTGTCTTAGTTACAGGGTCGTTTGCTGTAATGCTCAGTGTTGAATTTGCTGTAGTTTATCTACCTGAGGCATCATTTCAGTTGTTTACTTCATTGTACCTGTCTTGAATGGTATAGAGCCACTTATGTGAGACCTTGTGAAACCTGTCACTCCTCCAAAATTAAGCTCCTCTAAGCTCCTCAGTTGTTGGTATGAGTGCTTTTCGTTCAGAGATTACCAAGATTTACCTTCAATTCATGTGGCTTCTGCTTGACATAAAGGTTTTTAAAACCTTTTGCTTGGTTCCCTCACTAGTCCGGACTGACAGAATCATTGTCTCCTCTGTTTTCTTTTGCAGTGAATGTGTCGAATGTCTCTTAGAACATAATGCCAAAGTTTTAGTTTATGACAATGTTACCAAGAGAACACCGCTACATGCTGCAGGTAAAGATTTGTGTATACAGCGGCACTGCTTTGTTGTTTGCAGTAAAAAGAATGAAAGTGTTTGAGCATTTTTATAAGGAAGTTCATGTGTGTTCCATTTTTGTATAGATACCCCTGGCCCTTGTTGAGTCCAGACAGTAAAAAGTTTGTTATACAGTCGAA
>BOPM01000561.1:34518-45940 GCA_022179025.1 Porites australiensis | reverse complement strand
CCCCCCCACCCAGAAAATCCCTAACCTACCCCTCCCCCCCCCCCCCCCAGGGACTTCGTTCTTGTGAGGGAATCTGGAATCAAGGAAAATGTTGCTTGTGGAATCCAGAGTCCAGGAATATTTTGTTGATGGAATTTGGATTTTGGGCCTTGAAGTCCAAAATACACCTCAAGGAATCGGGAACCCCACCAATGTTTGAAATCTATATGTAAGTTCCACTGACAAAGAATCCAGAATCTATTGCCTGGAATGCGGAATCCAAGACTGTCAGGGATTCCCTTACATGGTGCAAGAAGTTCGTTAAAATGACCTCTGGGTATTTTCCAAGATGGCAGCCCACCCATTGCTCATTCTCAGGTCCTCCCCACTCTCCAAGATGGCATGTGAGATAACTTTTCCACCCTGGGGGAATTTCCTTGGCTCTTTTTCCGTTGTGGGCATTTTATTAAATAATTTAAGGTGGCTTATTTACAGTTTTAAGATGAAAACTATTGCCTTTTTCAAAGTTGAAAATTTCTACCAACCACAGGCCCTGTATGGCCCTCTACTGAACTATTAATCACTGCAATTGACGTAAATTATCATTTTACCTGTTAAAAACATTTTATTGCCAAGTTTAACGAGAAATATAGTGACCGAGAAGCCAAAAAGGGGAGTGGAAACTAGACCTCTAAGTTCTTTTTCCTTAAGAACTAGTGTACGACCTGGCTTCAAATTTTGAGGAATTTTAGGGAACATAAAGATGACACAATAAACATTTTTGTAAACAAATTCAGTGGACAGGTTTTTAATTATTATAAATAGAGACAAAATTCCGCATTTTTGGCTTTTGCAAAAATGCTGTCTATAGGTTTTCTTTCTGTCTCTCTAAAAACAATTATTTGTAAGTACAAAATAAATGCTGAAATTTTCAGGTGGGGTGGTACACCTAGTTTTTAAGAAAAAGCCTATAAAGTTTCCAGTCCTCTTTTGGGCCCTCGGTCACCATATTTCGCGTTATACTGCACAATAAAATGTTTTTAGGAGGTCAAATGATAATTTACATCAATTGCAGTGATAAAAAGTTCGGAAGAGACCTTGAGTTGATAAAAATGTTCCAATTTGAAAAAGTCAATAGTTGTAACCTGTAGTAAGGCACCTTAATATTCAATATCCTTTTAGTTTGGAATTCAGCCCATGCGTTCCCTACTTAAAAAAAAATATTTGATAGAATGGAATTCGGCAATTTCACACACATCACTTACAAAGATTATTCTGCTATTTCAGTCATAAAAGCGAATTTTGATCCTAAATTCTACATTTAACACTATGTATAATATCCTGAGAAACACCCTTGTGATAACTTGAGGACTGGATCCATTTGTGGTGATTGGGGAGGGGAGGGGGGTTATTGATATTAGGGTAATGATACAAAAGAGATCTCCAGATCTAAGATCTTTCGAGGTTGGTATCTCTGCACATAAACTGTGTTGGAAAACACAAAACATTGTACCTGAATAATTTGACACTGGTGAGAAGCCTGAGTTAAGTGCAAGCAGTTCAACAATGCCTTAATCCAGGCAGGAAATCTGAAAGTACATGAGAGAATACACCCACGTGAGAAGCCTTTTAAGTGTAAGCATTTTGTAACAAGGCATTGTGATGACTGCGCAAGATTTTCTTGTAATGACCGCGCATTACTAGCTAGGTGTCTAAGGTGTATACCGACTGTTTTTGAACAAAACTTGATAGGGGACAACTATATTATTGTAAAATTGAGAGCTGTAAAAAATGGCAACCCGCTGACATGTATCACGTGACTGTATTGCGGACTCAAATGTTTGACTCATTGAGGTCAGGTGACGTTTTTTTGAAAAGTTATTCGCTGACCATTTAGTGGTTTTTAATTTATCGCGGGCTCAGCTCCAAAATTTTTCATTAAAGAAACTGTCTCGTGGTTTCAATCGTATCGCTAGGTTCGTTTCCGTTTAATGAATACGAGCTGAAATGACCTATTACGCGCGGATGTTGAAAATTCCGGTTTTTTTATTGTATTCATTTTAAGAATAACACTAAACAGGCCTTATGATAGATAATTTAGCAACCTCGTCCGTTCGGTCATTACAGGGAAGCGATTGCGAGGTCAATACATCAAAGCTGAGTAGTATTAAGTGCAAGCATTGTGACAAGGAGTTTACCTATGCAGGAAACCTGGAAGGACACAAAAGACAACACACTGGTCAAGGGCCTTTAAAGTACAAACAGTGCAACAAGGCGTTTAGAGTGGCAGGAAATCTGAAAGTGCATGAAAGGAAACACGCTGATGAGAAGCCGTTTAAGTGCAAACATTATAACAAGGCCTTTAACCGTAGAAAAGATCTGAAAAACCATGATAGAATACACACTGGTGAGAAGCCATTTAAGTGCAAGCACTGTAACAAGGCCTTTAACAAGGGGAGATCTGCGAAAGCATGAGAGAATACACACTGGTGAGAAGCCATTTAAGTGCAAGCATTGTAACAAGGCCTTTTGTTGGAGGAGTTATCTTAAAGTGCATGAAGAAAGACACCGTTGTTGGATTTGCCTTGAGATGTTTAAGACTAAGCCGTCGCTTCGTGAACATTATGATGACCATATGAGGTTTTTGGACCCAACGTCGTAAACGTCATTAACGTACTTAACATTCTGTTATGTAATTGTGTATAATGATTTAGTGGTATTTCATTGTAAATTCAAGCTCATCAAAAGATGTTGAATGAGATCGGATCTGCTTCATTTTCCTGGTTGCATAAAGAAACTCTCCTATTTGTATAAAGTGTTGCTGTTCTTCCCATTTGATAGAATTTAACACTAAATACGGAGTTCTTAATTAATACGTAGTTGTTTGTTTCAGTTAACGCAAAACTTTAAATGATATGTCATTATAAGGTTATTTTTTTCAAGCTTGATGGAAGATGAGTGTGTAGGTATGTACCACATACTGTTCTATTTAAGTTTTGTTAAAAGAGGTGAGTTTATTCAAGCGGAGGTGGATCCACTATTATTTTTATGAAAAGTTCAAAAGTGAATTTGTTACCAACGAATCATTTGCTTCCTTTATAGCAATTAGAAGTGATTTTCTGTGAAGCGCTCGACCCTTGTATGGTGAGAAGTTTCAGTATTAGGTTCTGGTCCGATTGGTGCATTTAGGGTGCATAGGAAAACGTTTGGACACTTAAGGCTTTTTTTTTTTTTGAAAAAACTGTATACAGACGTTTTGTACTTAGTTTTCGGCTTCATTTTGAGGAAAATATTTACAGTCTAGCAACAATGTTTGTGGTTTTAACCATTTGTTAAAGAATTCAGTTCCAGTTTTTTCGAAGTTTCTAGTCTGATCGGTGCTCTCAGGGGTTGAAGACCCTCGAGAATCAACTGTTGTTTTACTACAAAAGGTTCCAAGACGTTTTTTGTTTAGTGTTTTCTCTATAAGGAAAAAGTTTCTTAACATTTACAGTCTAGCAGCAAATTCTTTGGTTACAATCGTTTGCAATATCATAAGATTTTGGCTGAAGTATATCGAAGGACGATACATTAATTGCGGGACTGTTGTAAGAGAGACTCTTGGTTTAGAGATCTGTTGCGTTATCAGAGTTAAAACGTTCCCTTTTACCACAATTATTAGAATATATTTATGTGAAACTTTAACAATGATTTTAGCGATGAGGTCTCACGGAAGTAAGGGTTACTTGAAACTTACTCGCAGACATTTGTTTGGTCTGTATTTCTTTGTATCAGTTGGGTGTTTGGCATGCTTTGTTACTTGTTGTAATAATATTTTGGCAATTTTTCTAAGTTATAATTTATAATTTTGGATAATTTTGATAGCTGTCGTTATGAAATCGTTGTTAAAATTTTTAGGTTATATCAATTTGGATGTAATTTGGTCCTTTTTTGTTTGTTAGGTTTGAGCAGTTTGGGACGTTAACGCTTTAAATGTTTTGTTACACCTTTTTCATAAGTCATGACGTGTTTTGCATAAACAAAATAGACAATTAAGTATTTTGTTTGAAGTAAAATGCTCCCAACTTCATTTTCTTGTCAAAGTAATAATGCGTAAAGAGCATTAAGATTCATCTTTTCTAGCTTAAGGGTGGGAGAGTTACAATGTTGATATGCTTAGCGGTTCAGCGTAAAATAATAGGGAACTTAAGCACCAGACGTTCCTGGTACCACGGACGCCAACCGGAAGTAATTTTTGCAGCATGACAGCCACTGCGCGTGTCAAGACATTCTTGAGCTGCGGTCACGGACTTCAAAACGCGCTGAGGTTCAAATTCTGGGTTCTTTGAAGAGTATGCGTCACACAAAAGTAGAAATTCTTCGTCTGAAATCATGTTTTCTTCGTAAGAAAGAAACAAACCTTAACGCAAATCTTTGAAACGCATTTTCGTGTGAATTATTCTGTCGGCCTTCGTGATGGTTTCACGTTGTCTTGCTTGATGATTTGCATTTGGCACGCAAACCGCGTCCCTCATCCAGTTCTGCGTGTGGTTAGCCATGCCGTACGTGAATCAAGAACGTCTGGTGCTTAAGTTCCCTAGTGACGATACCGCAGACCTTTATGATGTATTTGCATCACATAAACAGTTTAGAAAGTGTAAATGACTTGGTTTGTAACTCTGTCAAACTTTTTTTCACGAGATTTTTTTTGTGTATCGTGAATGTGTTTCAGTTAAGCTTTTTATCGTGAAAAAAAAAAAAAAATATATATATATATATATATGAAGAAATATATCTTTGAATTCATATTCCACCGGAGTAAATTTCTCTCACACTGGGTTAAATACTGGTTTCAGTTACTTACCTTGGCCGTGTTTCTTCCGATGCTAGGAGTTTTAAGGACTGGACATCCATTCAGTTTCTAAACCCACCCAACAGGGTTTAACTTAAGTGACCCACGAGACACCGGGCGCGAGGTTTGCAAGTTGCTGCACCTCTATTATACGCGGTACAGAAATTCTATCGATACTGAGGACGTTGCACTTCCTAGATCTGATTGGTCGTGCAGCGCGGGAGATTTGCTTGAACCAATCAGATGCATTACTTTATCCTTAGTAGTGACTCGTCGTCTGCGGTCGTTCTTCAAACGTCATTTCGCGGGTGAATCAGTAGAGGGTGTAATTTACAAGGACAGAGTACCAGAACCAAAAATCCAAGTAAATCACTTAACACGGTGCGTGACACAAAATGAACTCGAATAAAAGTGAGGGTAGTATAACATGAACACATTTATTGAACCACAGATCAGTGTTCCTTGCACAAAGGTCACAACTTGATACAGAAGAATGGACGGAGACAATAGGTCTCTGAGTTCTGAAGGTCGATCTCTGTAGGGACAAAGTCGGTTCTAACTGAAAGCGATAAAATCGAACGAAAACTTATTCAACTAAAACCACATAAAGTACAAATATAGTATATATGATTGAAATCGGTAATTCCAGAATAGCGAGAGATAACTAGATAACTCTAGAAAATCAGACAGTAAAAGCCTATAATAATAATAATAATAATAATAATAATAATAATAATAATAATAATAATAATAGATAGATAGATAGATAGATAGATAGATAGATAGATAGATAGATAAGATAGATAGATAGGTACTTTATTAAATACATTGCAGCATAAGCTGAATTGCGTATTTACATAATGGTAATAATTTATACAAATAATTGTAAAAATGAGTAATAATTGTAACAGCTAAGACTAAAAACGTATAATAAGAAACCTAAAAATTATTTACAATTCTGCCTGAGGCCATAAAAAAACTGTTCTTAAATCTATTTGTCTTGCAACGCGGCAAAGTGAAAGTGCGCGCGTGCCTTAGATTATAGTTGCTCTTATAAAGAGGCGGCAACAACTTTCTTAACTTGTGGTTCGGGTCACTCATTATGCTTTCAAACGTGCCTGTGCAAATGTTGTGGTGATGCTCCACAACCGTTGGTAAACTCATAAGCGCTAAAGCTTGCTGATATTCTATAGCAGGACATACGATTCGCATTGCTCTTTTCTGAACGCGTTCTAATTCTTGCGAAAGGTAGGCTGGTAGCGCGTGATGGAAAACTGGCGCAGCATAGTCAATGACGGAGAGCACGCATGTAATGTAGAAAAGGCAAAAATCTTTCTGTGGAACACGAGCTCTTTTAGCTGAACAAGAAAATAGAGCCTCTTAGCGGCCTTCTTAGTAACTTCCGTGATGTGCGCATTCCATATTCCATGTTAAGTCACTAGAGATAGTAACACCTAAAACTTTAGCATCTTTAACTAATTTGATGCACTCCTCTCCTATGACTACTGGAGGAAAGTCACAATCTGATGTAAAACTAATGCGGAGCTCCTTGCATTTGTCTGTGTTTCTGATTGACCAATTTACTACCTTATTTACAATACCTCGAACCTCGCTATACTGTCATTTCTTTATTACCTCTGATGTTGTGGTGTCGTCTACATATTTCCAAATAGAACCATTACTGACGGTTAGATCATTTATCATGATCAAGAAAAGCGAAGGGCCTAGTTTGGTTCCTTGCGGAACGCCCGAAGGTACTGTGCCCCATTCGGATAGACAGCCTTCAGAGAGTTTGATTCTCTGTGAGCGAGCTGATAGGAAATCTATTATCCAATTAATGACGCCAGGTGCGATGTCAAGCGCGCATAATTTCCTTACTAAGATACTATGGTCAGTTAAATCAAATGCTTTCTTGTAATCAAACAGGAGTGTCCTGATAGTCGAACCGTTCCCATCAGTCCCTTGAGACCACTCTTGGAGCATCTCCAACAGGGCAAAAGTTGTCGAAGACTTCGGTATCGCACCAAACTGGCTTGGGTCCAGAGAGCGCAGTACAGCTGGCTTTACGTGCTCTGTGACGACAAAGTCCTCTGCGACCTTAGAGATACTCGGTGTTAACGATAAAGGCCTCAGATTTTTCTTGATCTCCTTAACAGGCTTGGTTTTGGGTAAAGGAGTGACGTCTGCCAATTTCCAGGGTCTCGGTAGCTGCTGTTCCTTGAAAGAGGCGTTTAGAATGATTGAGACAGGACAGGCGAGAAATTCCGCATACTCCCTTAGTATCCAATTAGGAATACCGTCTGGACCGCCTGCTTTGGCTGCATTGAGATAACACTTTGGTAACACTGGGTTCCTCTTGTAGTGGAGTGTCTAAAAAAATTAAATCGTCCCCAGAAGAGTCGGACTGCAGGGTTTGTTGCTGTGGTAGAATTCTGAATTTTCTTCGTCCTCCGCAGCAGCCTCTTCGAGTTGGTTTCACTCTCGAAATGCCGAGTTCAGTCAGGCGACACCAGAAGTCGGAACTGCAACGCGTTTGAATTGCAGAGACTGGTGATGATATTGCTTTCAAAAATGATCTTGAATAAACCAGAGCCATAGCAAAACTCACCAGTGAGTATCTAGTCAGAAAGGATACAAAAATTTAGGAGAAATTGTAAAATATTAGCAGAGCACCACAATAATATAGTAATAATAATAATAATGATAATAATAATAATAATAATAATAATAATAATAATAATAATGACTTTATTTTAGTGTCAATCTATTTAGCTTGAAAGTTAGGTAATTGGGGACACTTTCCTACGTACTAGCACACTAATCTATTACATGACTTTTAAATTAATGATCTTACCTAAAAACTATGTACAAATGTACACGACACAACATTTACACAGGTCACAGCAGTTACTATTATTATCTATATGGCTCGAAAGGTCCACATCGCGTATATGTTTCTTGAATGCTTTGAGGCTTGTCAAGTTTCCGAGCTCACTACTGACCTTTGACCAAATGAAAGGTCCTTGGTAACGCAGCGAATGCCTCCCATAGGGCACTATGGGAAAGTAATACGACGATGATTACTGCTGGTATCAATCAATCAGCATACTCATGTTGAAGAGTAGCGATTAAGAACTTATTAAGTTAGAAAACTTATGGGGGGTGGGGGCGGGCGAAGTACCAAAAAAAAATTCGCGCAAGGGAAAATTAAATGAAAAAAATTCTTGCACGCGCCAATTAACCCTAAAAAATATTCATGCTATGGCCTAAAAAAAATTCATACAAGGAATTTGATAACGAAAAAAAATTCCTGCGGCTCGAAAATTCCCCTCCTCCCATAACCTTTCTAATGGTCCGTCCCTAAACCACT
Organism: Porites australiensis; assembly: GCA_022179025.1. Taxonomy (NCBI): domain Eukaryota; kingdom Metazoa; phylum Cnidaria; class Anthozoa; order Scleractinia; family Poritidae; genus Porites; species Porites australiensis. The sequence goes on along the minus strand of BOPM01000561.1, from coordinate 37,760 downwards.
GTAACTCAGTGATGACAAGACTAAAAATAGATCTCTCGCATAAACAGAAAAAATAACAACATCGATATTGTAAACTGATTACCAAAACTAAGCGAAAACTATTACTATGATGAAGTCGAAGCTGAAAAACTGTAAATAAAAGGAAATCTATACTCACTTTAGTTTGCACACGTACCAATGTTATCTTGGTTCAAAAGGCAAACTGACCTTGACAGTAGATGAGCACGAGTAGTAGATAGAAAGAAGGCCCAAATGGCTAACAGAAGTTAACACCATGAAGTCTACACTAGAACTGAACTAACTATGCTGAAAACGCTAAATTTATAATCAGCAAAACGTGCTCGAAAACCATCTGGAAATTATTACGTATTTCCCATGCGGACATTACAGAAAAGGGCTGCGAAAGTAGCCGTGGGCTGATCAATAAAAATCTCATTGATGTAGGCGATAATCGATTTACAATAACTACCGTTAGTACGTTCGTGCAGTAACGTGGGATTAACGATAAGACGTCACGTTTCAAAACCAACAGAGAGGTCGCGAATAGTCTGTGTACAGACTCCCTCTCTCCCCCTCAGTAAAAAGCGTAGAAGGGGTTGACGCCCCTTCTCCAATTTTTACTGAGGGGAGGGGGTCTGTACACAGGCTAGGTCGCGAAATGTCGGCTGTTTCCTCACGTTGGAATAAAAAGGTGGAAAGTGTTGGGTCGGTGTTAACCTTTCCATTACTTTCAAATTCACTCTTCGATAAAAGTAAATCACCATTTCTGGGTGTTTCTTTGTGTTGCGGAAACCATTGTTGGTTCGCTTTTGTTCTGTGGTACTTTTATTGTTCTATGTCTTTTCAACCTGTTGCATTACGTGGTTTGGTGATTGCACCCTGTCGGCAACACCATGAAACTTCCCCATTTCATGAGTGTGGCACCTTGAAGTTCTCAGAACGACTAACAAAGCAATTCTTGGTTTGCAACCATGTGACAAGGAGGCCATATTAGGGGTCAAAACAATAGGCTTTTTTCTCGAAGAATTTACATGAAAATAGACTTTAGTTCCCAGAAGAAAGAAGTTCTTTTGTTCGTGACCACCAAGATGGCGCCGTAACGTCGCGTTCAAACCAGCAATAGATGAAAAATCAAATAAATGCGCCTGTCATGATTTCAAATCACTGAAAATAGTTGTCGAGTCTCCGACAACAGTGGAACCAAGCTACCACATGATGGGTCACATAGACCCTTTGCAACTAACCATTCACGTGATACAAATCCCCTTTCTCTGGGGCAGGGGATTGCACTGGGACAAACATACCATCAATTTCACCTAGTATGAATAACAAATATGAAAAAGGAAGTTACCTATTTGAAACGAGAAAAGACATATATTATTTTTAACTGGCACATTTCCACAATGCACCCCTTCTTCTAATCCCTCTGTTCCCTATTATATAACATGAAAGTATAACGTGACTAAGATTTGATCTAACCGGAAATTTCCCCAAAAAATATTTGTTGTAGTGCGTATGAGACGTGAGCCCAATGCGGCCTCCTTAAGGGGGACTTGTCTGGAAAGTGAATCCGTTAGTCATTGCCGCAACCAGTGTCAAATAGCTCACGTTAGATATACAGTGGAACCTCCCCTCTAGGACTCCTGTATACAAGGGACACCTCCCTTCAGGGGACACAAAATTTGGTCCCGGAAAATGCTTAGACAATCTTTGTATCTTTTACCTCTGTTGAAGGGACACCTCTATTCATAGAAATGGGACACTTTTTCTTTGTCCCGGTACCCAGGTTTAACCTCCATTTGGGTGACGCATTTAGTAGTACTAAAAACGTGACTGACAACAAAGAAGGTTGCTTAGTAATTAAAGTGTACACTAGTCACGATAACGACAGCTTTCACAACATGGCAAATCAACACTCAATATTGCAGAGAAACGGTTACGTGGTTTTTTGTATACATTATCTAGCTGATTGAATTAATGACTGCAACATATTCAGAGGCAAAATGAAAACAATATATTTTCTTTTTTCGGTTAATTATTAACAAACCCCAGCCCATAACCTCTTACTCTATTAAAGGGACACGTCTATTCAGGGGACACTTTCCTTGGTCGCGAGGGTGTCCCTGAATAGAGGTTCCACTTTCTTAAAATTCTAATGTGACTTCGATGCTTTCTGGTCATACTTTTATATTTTGTGGTTTTTCTTAATGCTCATATCTTCTGGGAATTGGGAGACAATAGAGTTGTGCAAAATTTGCAGTTTTCTTCATAAAGCCACGGAGTCATCAGTATCGAACATGGGGTATTGAAATCTGCATTACTACATGGCTAATGAGCAGTACCAAGGCAGTACATTTTTCACGATGACTCCTGTATTCGATCAGGCGGAAAAATCTTTGAATTGATAAAATAGACCATTTTACAGTTGTGGACTTGGTACCCTAGCCTTTGAGTGAACGTGAGACTGAGGTTGACCTTGTTTTGATACAAACCTCCTTCGTTTTGTAATGGAAATTATGCTTGATTGAAAATTCAAGAAAACTGAGGTGGCAGAAATTTCATAACTATCGCGCGTGTGAATTCACTGGTCATTACGTAGGCAAGAGTTCACAGGAATGCAGCGATTAAACCGAAATCTTCACCTACTAACGGATTACAGGTTCCACAGATCATGAGTAGAAGGCCTGCCCCGACGGTAAAACACAGATGTCTAGCCTGCGAACACAGACGCATTTCCGGTCGTCTATTCTCTCACCCATGCGGCGTTTATTCCAGGATTATACGAGGAACATTTATGACAGCTTTATCTACATCATCCAGACAATAACTATTCTATCCCGCCAGAAAAGCGAAACCTTGGAACTTTAAACATCTTAGTGTCTACATATATTTTAAAATATTTATCGTAATTGCTGTCAATGATTTATGAAATGTGATTTAAAAATAAACGCCGCATCGAAAACGCTTAAAATTTTATAAACATCGGGGGGTGTTTAATTGAATAAATTAAAATAGGGTTTACATCTTCCAGTTAAAAAAAATTTCTGCCAGTTTGGACCGTTTTGAACGCGATCATCCTCGGAGACCCAGGGGCAGATAGTGGGGGGGGGGAGGGAAAGTCTAGACGGGGGAAAAAACATGGCACGAAGAAATGTAAAGAACGGCAAGAAGAGCCCCTGGGGACAAGGTCTTACCAGATGCTGATTGGTGCTTGCCTAGTCCCTAGGCGTCATTATTCCCCG
>BOPM01000561.1:14648-29659 GCA_022179025.1 Porites australiensis | reverse complement strand
ATTTGCCATAAAAATCAGCAGAAACGCGTACGGATTGTATTTACATCGATCTTGCATTACCGATGGACTTGACAGTCGTCTCTTTCACCTTAGCTGTCAACAACTATAGTTGCGGTTGGTTGAACTTCACAATCATACCTACCATTTGCCAGTTACTCGAAGCTAATACTTTAAATATTTTAGGTTTAAGCTTAAAACGCTCTTAAAAACGATAGCACGCCACATCAAACAACAAATTTGCATCCTTCGTTTGAAATCTCGTGCTGCAGGAAAATAAATTTATGCTGCCTGCTCGATTTGAGCAGGTAACGATCTGACCTCAGTTGCTCGCAAGATGGTTAACCCTTAACCAATCTAACCAATGGTTAAACCCCCCTAACCAATGGTTAAAAGTTCACCGAGGGTTAGTTTCCGTTGCTTGAACGTCGGTTAGTGTTAACCATGGGTTATATTTCTTCTAACCATGCGTTAAATTTAACATACCTCGCTACTAGTGTTAACTTGTTAACCATCGGTTAAAATGACGTTCGCTTCATTTTGTTATATAGTGGTTGTGTTAGTATAAACTTTGATTTCAATACTGCTTGATTTTCTTCAAACCTTTGAGCTATTACTGCAATTTCTTGCGCTGAAAAATTTGGTTTTCGTTTCCTGCAGGCGGTTTTATTGACAGCAGGGACTTCAACAGCTTCAAGCTCAAGCAGAGAATTTTCGGCATCCATTTTACTGTTAAAAGTGGACAGAATATACTGTAGTAAAAAGGGAGCTTTAGCATCGACGATGGCGAAGGCAGCGAAGACGTCACTTATAACGTGTTTTCGCGCTTTTTCATACTTAAATAATGTCGCGTTTATTCCAATTCGCGGAAAATGTCAAATGTAGGAGAATTTCCCTGGAGTTGATTTCTTGGAGACCGCACTTAAGTTTAGAGAGAGAAAGAAAAGTTTGTTGTCGCTTGTTAAAGTCCTCCATAAAAACATGAAATTAGGCATTTTCACGTCGTAGTCGTGCAGTGACGGCATAGAAATGTTCAAAACAGCGTGGTGCGCGTCCAAAGTTGTTGTTTTGCTAATCTAAACCTATTCCTTTCTTGACGTTGTCGTTGCTGTTGCCGTCGTCGTTGCTATTAGGGAGTTTAAGATACGAAAACTACGAACTACGGCGGGACGAGCGTTGTACTTTGTTTGTAGCACTGGGTTGAGGCGTGCAAATATAGAACGTTAAGATTGCAGTACAGACAGTAGAGTACGAGAGAAGAGGCGGAGAGGGAAACAACACGCAAAGATTTTCTTGTTTTCATCACAGTTCACAAAAATGCAAGTCAGTTTTGCATGTGATCTTATCTTTAGAACGATGAACAAATTCTTCCATACTTGAAGTAAGCAATAATTATTACGTCGGGTGAAATTGGTGAACAAAGTTTTGGTCACACAGGTTTTATTTTTTTCGCCCATGAATACTTATGTCAAATATTAAAGAAATAGACAGAAATGGTAATAGCTCATTTATTAGATTTAGAAGGTGGACTTCTCCGACTACTGATCTGATGTAGTTTGAAGTATTGAAATGCCGAGTTTCGATTGTCTCGGAGATGTTTACATCATTTTCATTCAGCAAATGCCATACAAAAACTTATATAAACAAAGGTTGCACAAGTAGAAAGACACAATAATCAGTTCGAACAAACATTGAGACTTTTCAAGTGCGAAGAGAAAGTAAATTACCTGCATGATTTCTCTTTTCCTCGGCCGTCAATCTGAATTCTGCGTATAAACAGCTAAGCTTATTTAAATATGAGCTTAGCTAGATGAAAATGTAGTCACAACAGTGGATTAAAAGCGTAAATCTGAACAGAAATTAGACACAACTCACATATTTCGCTTCCCTCTCACTTAAAACAAGTGAATTGAAAACTTTTTTACGAAAAGACGAGATTCTTGAATTACCGAGACGGCAAAATACGAGCAAAATGTTCTCCGTAGTCCCGACTACGCGAAACAGCTCAGTAACTCACCGTAGCCGCAGGACTACGCGGGAAAAATGAACAGTCACGTGGTTTTCATCATGCGCAGGAACATATTTAACCGTAGTCGTAGTCCGTAGTCGCCGTATCTTAAACTCCCTATTAGGGACCTTACGATCCGACAACGGCAAGGTCCATGAAAATCTCGCTGAAAAATAGACTCCGCATCGTTGCAAACCATTTCGCGATTATCCCAAGTCGCCCAGTTACTTAAAAGAAGGGAATTTATGTAAGAGCTGAAGAGAGGGGGCCGCACCGGAGTTCAGACAGAGATGGTAGAATTTATCGCCTTGCCGTTCCAGTCCTCAAAAACGCTTTAAATTTGGTCATTTCACCTCGTAGTCGTGCAGGGACGGCAAAGAAATGTACAAAAAAGCGTGATGCACGTGCAGAGTTGTTGTTTTGCTAATCTAAACCTATTGCTTTCTGACGTTGCCGTTGCCTTCGGCGTCGTAGTTTCTTAAGGTCCCTGTTAAAAGCTCCCTAAAACCTTTTGTTGGAAAAACTTTTCAAACCTGTTCGGAGATGGTTAAAGTCTGGTATATTTTATTAAACCATTGATTAACTAACAAAGGATTAGCGTCAGCTCAACAGACCTTCGAGCAACGGGAATTTAACCAACAGTTAGGTAACCCAAGGTTAGCAAATTTAATCAACCGTTACCAACTAACATAAAAATTATGGTTAAATTAACCATCTTTCCAGCAACCGGGGCCTGATTGGTGGTAATTGACAACAGCAAACTCATGCATCCAGCCGGCTGTTCGGAGGAGGAGGGTGGGCTCATTTGACAAACAGCGGCTGGTAATTGAGCCTACTCTGGTATACGACTTACAGAAACTCCATTCTGATGACGTCACGCCACCCAGATACGACCGGTCAGGAAGCGTGGGAAATTTGCTTGAACCAGTCTGATGTATTAGATCTAGGTAGTGATATTTCGTCTGTGGTCTTTCCTTAAACGTCTTTTCGCAGGGAAGACAGTGGTGGCGTCACGAAATGTCAGCTGTTTTCTCAGTCCAGAATCAGTCTGTCTGCTATGTTGGAGAGCAAGGGACGTACTGGGACAACACAAATAATTATATAAAGAGCTGACATCATTTCGAATCAAGAAATGACCCATTGTACCGACCCGAATTTGCCAATTAACGTTCAAACAATAGGCCCTTTGTTCCAGGTGACACCTGCCCAGACCAAGCCGAAGTTTGTTTGAATAATCGGAAACCTTTGGCGTGACAAACTTGCGAGCCAGGGGGGATAGGGAGTGCTACATTGCGCTGTGAAGAATGATGCTTCACTAGGGTACCGACGGGAGAAGTTGAACTTCGTACAAATTTAGTCCGTGCGGAGCAGAGAGCAGTCTTTTACTTAATTTGTTTTTGCTTCAGGTTCTTAATCACACAACTATAAGCATCGAGACAGTGAACTAAAATCTTAACCTTTTTACGTTTAGAAGTTAAGCTCATTCTCTCATCGAGTACACTGCAAAATAATCCGCGGTGGCTCCCGCAATCGTTCTTTTTGTCATCGCGCAAAAGTGACGGGGTTGGATACAAAATAACCAAAAAAATTGCGGCGCTCAGATCATTTTATGTCGGTCCTTCGCGCTTTGCTAAGACACTTCTAAAGAGAAAGAAGAAATAAATTTGCATTCTGCGCGCTGCTGAAGTCTATACCATATAAGCATCAGCATGATGTCCGCACTGCTTCAGATTCTTTAAAACACATTGAGGTTACGCTTCAGTATTTTAGGCCGATACTACTTTACGACCCTGTTTTTGCACTTTAAATCGAAATAGGATCGCGGAAAGAGACCTAGTATAAATTTTACGCGCGCAGTCCGTACTTTGAGGCCTATGCCGCAAGGAAATATCCCTGTGGCAACTGAACATAAACGACATAAAAGAGCCCTCCCTTAAAAGTTTATTCGGCAAAAACTGTTCTCAGAGAGGTGAATATCAATTCTTTTGTTTTTGCCTATGCTAGCGGCACTTAAGCAGAAAGGTGTGATTTTTTAAGCCAAAATTCTCGACAAAATCTTTTAAGCTACATCCCTATGTCGCAATACATAGTCCCGAATCTATGTCAATTTAAAAAAGAAATTTATTTGCCTGCGTTTGAGAACATAACAAAAAAAAAAGAATGCAACACAACGCAACAACGCGAAAAAGGCATTGTAACTTTAACGGCTTCAGTCACGCTTCATGCGCAGTAAGGGACGCGGGGCCATAAAACCGTGCTCGCTTTAAACTTCGTGGGCAGTGAGGTGAAAGGACGTGTGATTTTTTTCAGTCTTTTGTTTGCTGTTTCCTTTCAGTGTTTCGATCGTCATCTGAAAATTGTCTTTTTGTAGATTTAAATCACACAAGTAAACAGCGCGTTCATATTAGAGAACTTACGCACCAAGGGCGAGAATTTTGCTTGAAAAGAGCAACAAATTATATCATCAAGGGACGCGGGGCCATAAAAGCGTATTTTAAACTTCGTGGGCAGTGAGGTGGAAGGAGGTGCGATTTTTTCAGTCTTTTGTTTGCTGTTCCTTTTCAATATATTAATCGTCATCTGGAAATGAGCTTTCTGTTGTTTGATTTAAATCACACAAGTAAACAGCGCGTTCATATTAGAGAAGTTACGCTCCAAGCGTGAGAATTCTGCTTGAAAAGAGCAATAAATTATATCAGTTTAAAAGGGTCGGGGGCACAGAACCGTGTTTTAAGCGTCGCTGGCAGTAAGGTGGAAGGTGTTATTTTGTTCCTTTATTGTTTACTCACGCTCTTCAATGCATTCAATGGGATGTGATTTTTATTCAAAGAAGTTAATTCTTGTTCAAACAAACGACTGTAAAATATAACCGTCATTTACATGAAGAATAAAATTTCCTGACGCAGAATTCAAACAGTGCCAACTCGGCAACAGAATACTGAAGCGGGCTGTTAAAACCACTGATCAGAGCGCCGCGATCAAACCACATGAATTGTAAGTTCTCGGCTCCTTCGATTCAATCCGTGGTTAAAGTTCCTTATAATTGTTACTACGATGTTTACCATAAAAAATGAAATATGTTTTCTTAAAATTCGCAGCCAGTACGCGAAGGGCAAAATAAACAGTACGGTTCGGGTTTGTTCGTCTCGTCTGTTCGGCACTTGCCTCACCGCTCACTACTGCGTCGTCCGTTTCGCCAGTCAACTAACACTCCTACCCACCCCCTAAGGTGAAATTGCTCCTTACTTCGGTCCCGCCGAAAATTCAAATCTCAATCGGAAAGAAGTAATCGGTAATGTTGAAATTTGCCGCGCGTTAAAGCTATTGTTTCACGTTGATCGTTTTTGTCCTTTATTGGCAAGAAACGATAAAAAATAACAATACAAAACAATACCTATTGTTCTCGAATTCAGGTCGCTTTTCTTGATACGTAAAATGGCAATTTTCCTTCGTGTTTGTTGTCTTAGTACATCTCTTGTTCTCCTGTATGGCAATTTTGTACCACGCGAACCGCTTGTTGTAAACAGCCTGTTCATGAGGCTTTTTCAAGTCGAATGTGGCCAACCCCTTCCCTCAACCCACAAGCAACGTTGAAGGCGACTTACGGCAACCAGAAATTACAGGAATCATGAATATTGCATCGCTTTCCCAAGGCCTTTTGTCCAGGATTGTAGCTTCTCAACACCCTGCGAGCAGAGCCTCATTGGCTGAGGAGGAGAAAAGGAAGCTCTGCCTGAATGAGGTTTGAGGTCGCCGCAGCCCGAACTTCTGGACTAAAGGATCTTGTTTTGTCTCGTCAAATTAGTTTTTTTCGAGTGTGAGCATTCATTTATATTTTAAGGGACAGTGTCCCGATTATGCGCACGCGCGAGCGTCATCTGTTTTTTCTTCAAAAGACAATAGAACTGTCAAATTGACTCGACAAGATTTCCTTCCGGACCGCACCGCCGACAGAGATTTGTTGTTTATATTCTCAAGTAATATTTTAGACTTTCGAAGAAGTCTTTCGTCTTATATAAAAATTTGGCTCGCGGTTCGAAGACTCATCGCGATTTTATCGCTAGCTGGGCCGCCTCGCGACCCGAAAATCTCGTTCCGCTCGCTTTAAAAACATATTTTCTAATTTGAAACTCGTGTCAGAGGTCAATCGCTCCAAGTCCAGTAATATCTGCCTGATTTGCTCGCGTTCTAGCCTCAAACGTTTGAAAGACATAAATAAAAATGCAATCTCAACGCTATGAATCATCACAAAGGTTAGTCAAAAATGATATTATGATTTCATGTCACTAGTTTTTCAAAACATGTAGCGCCTGTTTGTTTGATTTTGTCGGCCGTAGGGAGATTCATTTAAAAGTTTACTAACGCGTCGTTGCAAAACATTCTGCTTCACGAAGCTCCCCTCCACAAGATCTCCTCAGTCACATCAATGTCTCAACGGTTTCTTTCTTACAGTCTTTATTGTTGCTGTTTCATTTCTGCGTATTCCTTTCACAATTATCTGAGCTTGTATGGAAGCTAGCAGAAGAAATAAGCCTTCAATCGGCATCAAAGTGCTTCCAATCTTTTGGTCCTCCGGCCAACGGCAATAAAAGTAACGCCAAAAAATCCAGATTTTGCCCAAATCGAAACTTAACAGGAACAATATATCACTGATCTATAATCCTGAGAAGTTTTAGTGTCGTATTGAACCCGGCCAAACGCGATGCAAACGGATTTTTCAAGATTCTCTTACTCTCCTCGCATCTTTTGATTTCGCGACATCCTGTCCAAAAATCAAAGTTTGGTGCATGCGCAGTAACGGGATACTGTTCCTTTAAGCCAATTGTCATAACTGAGCCGGCTGAAGCAGGCGTACGACTAAAGGCCTGGGTTAGAAACTATATCTTAGCAACGTGTCGCGCATGCTCAACAAAGATCTTCCTCGATTCATTCAGAATCCTTCACAAGTACGCCAAAAACGAGCAAGCGAAAGAAATGCTCTGCTGGCGGATGATTCTCAACAGAAGAAAGGTGAATAAAACGAAGATTCGATGTTAATATTTATTTTTATTTATGGGTCAAATTGCGATAATCCCTGAGTAGATCTTCAAGGAACAGCAGAGAACTAAGCGAGCGAAAATTGTTCCTGTCGTATGATATTCGCACTGCATGCCTATTGTCCCGACACGGGGAACTAAGTTATGGGAGGAAACAGCGACTACCAGGACAATAAGCATGCAGAGTAGTGAGGATATGCGAGATCAATCGCCACCAGGGGAGGTGGGAGAGGCGAAACTTTGAAGTCACTTCAACTAACTCCGTTGAACTGGCCAAGAGGCGGGCAGAAATCGGGCGATTCTAACCAAGGGCAGCAATGCATTATGCCACCAGCGCGCAGGGCCAACACGACGGAAATTTAAGGAGTTACTCATTTCCCACATCACGGGCCAATTGTGTATGCAGCGAGAATATTATGTTGAGTTGCACTGGAAGTAACAATGAACCATCAGCGACTTGTTTTAACTATATGTGATGGTATATGTGATCTACTTCAAATTCACACATTATTCCTTATACCTCGAACGGCTTGAGGAAGAATGACTTATCAGTGAGGATTATATTTGAATTATAGTTGTTTTGTGGCGCGGGGGTTTCTCTCCTTTCGTAGCGCAGTGTCCGGCCTGGAGAAACCACTGCTTACAGGGCACTCAATTGTCTGATATTTAACAAAGGTTTTTTTTGAGGAACGAAGAAAAGCCCCAAATTGATTGTACTCGGAAATTGCCCTCAAATTCAAAATAAAGCAAAAGCTATACAGTAACACATTAATGTTTGCATTTGCCAAAGAAATTCAGTCTAACCTTACGGACACCTCTCTATTACGGGCAGTTCGTTTGGTCCCAGAAATACCAAAAATCATACATTCTCTACCTCTATAATACGGACACCTCTGTAAAGCGGACACTTGATTCTGTCCCTTTGGGGTCCGTATTAAAGAGGTTTGACTGTATTACGTGTGCCAAATGATTGTAGTCAGAAGGTTTCACAGTATTTTGCTGTTTGCGTAGTTCAGTATTCAGTCTTGACTTTGATTTCCTCGGTACATGTAAAAAAAGTACTTACCTGGTCGAGTTTTAGAAAGATCTGCGTCCTCAAAGCGAATTTCAGTAAAAACTTGCCACAAATTAACGACAAAAATTACCCTTCCAACTATAAGCTAGCTCAATGGATTTTAAGACGCACATTTCCCTCCCAGTATAAACGTAGCCGATTTTGAAGCGTAAATTTCGCTCTAGGAATATAAGCCCTTCCAAAAAATAGGCCCCTCAAAAATGGCCTTTGAAAAATATAAGCCCCGGGGATTATTTTCGAAATTTACGGTATTTTCCAAAATGTAAAATACGTTTATCGCCAAACCTAGCGTAGGTGTAAAGGGACAACAGTATGAATTAAGAGAAATAAACCGACAGCAAAAAAATATATGAAAAGAAATCAAACAATGTATTTAGATAGGTGGTTTGATTGGGTTTCTTTAATATAACCTCTGTTTGAAACTAAACCGTGGAAGCGCGGTACGAAATTGATTTATTTTATTTACTTTATTAGCTTTGCCAACAGAATATAAATACAAATACAAATACATAAGGGTAATCAAACAAAATAACAAAGAAAAAGTGGCAGGGATTCCGCAACAGCGTGAGCCAATTACTGCGGGCCCAGAAAATTAAAATAATAGAATATTTAAAATACAGTGAAACCTCTATTAAGCGGACACCTTCGGGACCTTCCCAAGTGTTCCCAAGAGGGTATCCGCTTAATAGAGGTTGTAAAAATTGCGCAATGTTTTTGTTAACGATCAACATTCAACGGTTACTCTGTACTGTGATAAAGTTGCATGTTATTAACGAAGCTATCTAGAGTTAAGGTTCATTACCTTTCATTACCAACTTTAATTTGTTTGTAAATACAAAAACATTAGCTGACTTCAGTACGTATTTCAAGTACGTAATTCAATACTACTATTGTCAATTCAGTCCCAAATACTACTATTGTCAATTTATAGCCAAATACAACTTATTTTAGTGTCCGCGTCCGCTTAATAGAGGTTTCCGCTGAATAGGGGTTCGTTATAAAGGGAAATATCAGACGTTCGTTTCGGGACCCGGCTTAGTGTCCCCTTAATAGAGGGTGTTCGCTTAATTGGAGGTCCGCTTAATAGAGGTTTCACTGTACATGATCACAAAAAATAAAAACAACACGAGATAGGCTGGGCAAGACTACGACACTTATTGCATTTAAGACGGACAGACTTAAAAGTGCGGGGATTTTCACGGTCGTAATTACTTAAGGCGATTTTGTTATATTCTACCATTGCCTGTTTAATATCATTCAGGGCGTTCATGCGCAGGTTCAGTTCATCAGCAACAACGTTCCAGACGCGTATGCATCTGATGATATTGGACTTTTGATCAGTTGCTGTCTGACATTTAGGCTCTACAAATTTAATAACACCACTGGATGAAGATCTGGTAGCTAGCCTGCCTCGAGATAAGAGAGTGACAGGGGTCAAACTATAATTAACAGCCAAAAAAACAGACTGAATCGATGAATTCACATCAAAAAACACAGGAATACATCAAAGGTAAGTCTCCTTTATTTATTTTATAGAAAAATAAGTAAGAATAATGATATTTAGCGTTCGCAGACCTTAGTATTTTATTTCTCATACAAAGTCTCAACGATTGCTTGTAACACGACACCGACTCTCTATTGAGAAAGTTACTATTTACACATGATAACACGCTCGTAAGGTGAACTTGGGAAACCTGTGGATACTCGTGGCAGAATGTTAATGGCAGCAGATCCAGAGTTTTAAGTCTATCCATGTAAGAAATTGTGCAGGAAAAAGGCAATTTGAGAATATATTTAGTGGCACGCCTCTTTTTCTTTTCAATTTTTGTAATTAGTTCGATAGACTGAGGAGCCGAAATTGGGGTTGCATAGCCAAAAAGAGATCTAACTAAAGTGAGATAAACCGATTGCGTAACGTCAGTGCTTCGTGTGAATCCTGTATTACGTCTAATGTAACCTAACAGCTTATTTGCGCGACACGACTGCTCAAACACTTGTTTGCTCCATGTGAGGTCGTTAGCGACAAGGACTCCTAAGTCACGCTCGGTGACCACTGACTCTAGAACTTTCCCTTTGATGGTGTACGATGACTCAATTGGCTTCAGTTTCCTGGATATTCTCTGAGCCTTGCATTTTGTCTCGTTAAAAGTGAGACCGGAGTCTTTTGACCAAGCGTCGAGTCGATTCAGATCCGACTGGAGAGACACAACATCAGCAGCAGACTTGACCTCTTTCAAGAGATCTTTGTGCCGTGGGCAAACATAGCGATGTTACTCTCCTCTACCACATCCGGAATTTCGAAGGTTCGTTTGATGGGAGGACCTCCTCTAGCACGGCGGTAAATGAATCCGGCCACAACTGATATCTCCGAGAAACTTTCCATTGTGAGAGATTGTTTTTGTTTTACGTTCATTTAAATTATTATACCTTGGACTTCTGTCTATGCCGTATTTACTCGATAAAATGCCGTCATCGATGATTACAATCAAGACTGGTCAAGCGTACAGAATTTCATTAGTGAAGCGATTATTTGAAAAATTAATCTCTTAGTCGCTGCCGCAACCAGCCTCAAATTCAAATCCGTTTCCCTGCATGCGCATGATGAACAATGATATCTTCAAGATAACTCCTCTGTATTCGGGTTTGCGGCATAAAAGCAGGAATAACGGAATCCGGAATCCGGAATCCTTAACTGGAATCCGGAGTTGGTGCCTGTTCTGTGAAATCCATGGCACTGGCGGAAAACCCTCTGTATTCGATCAGATTGAAAAGCTTTAAATGGATAAAATTGGTTTAAGGACGTTTACATCAATTTCAAGAAAACCGACCTGGGAGAAATTTCATAACTACCTCGCGTATGATTTTACTGCTCATTAAGTATGCAGGAGTGCAGAAATTGAAACTGAAATTCACATCCAAAGGCCGATTTAAAAGCTTCCAATAATGAAATTATTCATTCAATCTTTGGTGGAGAGGGGATGGTAGTAGGCTTTACTGTAACTCGAAATTATTAATTCAATCTTTGGTGGAGAGGGGATGGTAGTACGCTTTACTGTAACTCCGCAGATGGAAAACTATCCTATAATACCGCTCCCATTCAGAACAATCAATCAACGCTGCGTAGAAAGCAATCAATCAATAGATTATGCGTGAAGCACTTGGGGCAACTTAAACTACATCATCCAGACAATAACTATTCCATCTCAGCAAAAAAGGGACACGTTCGAGTTTTAAAAATCTTTTGGCTTTTCAAATGTTTTTAAATAAATTTTCGTAATTGTTGTCAGTAATTGTGAAATTTTTAAAATCCAGTAATTTTTAATATCGGATACTCTAGAAATGTTTACATAAACAGTTGAAGGGTCTAATCGAATTAAGATGGTGTATATTTTTTAATTAAAACAAATTGGACCATCTTAAACGCGATGGGAACTGGGAATGAGGGTTTTCAGGAAGAAACAAAGGAGCATGGGAAGACATGGGAAAGTCGCCATCTTTGCTCATGCGACGTTCACAGATGATGACATTGAGAGGTACGTGTATTAGTTGTATGTTTTACGATCCGGATATATAATTGAAATAATAGACTTTAACGTGGAGAAATCGGACATTTTTGCCAAGCTGTATTACCAGCTCAAAAACAAAGGATGATAACAGTAAAGCGTAAGCTAGCGTTTAGGTTGTGTTGACATCGATTTAATATAATATTTATTTAAACCGCACAAGAAACTGTTAGGTGTAGAAAGCAAACTTTGAAGGTAAAAGGGAAATGTGAAAAAATATCGAGTTTGTTTTAGATTCAAAGCTGTCTTTTGTTATTTATTGTCATGTTGATGTTTTGTAACTCTTATTATTTATGCATCAGTCAATTCCAGCTGCGCCCAGCCCGCTCCCCTCCCCCCCGGGCAACTGCGGGGCATTTGCCTACCTTGTCAGTCCCGGGGGTGGGGCATCTGCCAACCCCGGGGCCATTCCCGGAGCTTTTGACACTCACGCAGTTTCCTATCAGAATATAACTACAGGTTTTACTGGAAAAGAAGCAGATTGGCTCATCTGTCAAGGACAGGAATAAATTGAAGAGGGTTGTAAAGGCATGTTCTCGATTTTATGCATGCACTTCTTCATCGTTTATCAAGCAATAATTTATACATAGCGAAAACCGGAGCTATCGATGTGAATCATTGTTTTTTGGTTATTGAATCAAATTTCTGTTGATATTATTTGAAGAACATCCTTTCATATTTAAACAACTATTCGTAACATATAACATTACAACGCTCTATTAATTTTAATGTCAATAATTTTATATCAGTAGGAAAAACACAAACTGGTGCATGTCGTCGCGACGTGGAGTCTTCATTAGAATTCTAGCGCTATTACAAAGGAAGACGTTAATTGAAACAAAAAATCGCACTTTAAAATGCTTAAAACCGCATTATTCGACTGTTTGAAACTAAACCATCGAAGCGCGGTACGAAATACAAATACATGAGGGTAATCAAACGAAATAACAAAGAAAAAGTGGCAAGGATTCCGCAAAAAATAATAGAAAATAAAAAATAAATAATGAAATAATAGAATATTTAAAATACAGTGAAACCTATAGAGGGTCAGTCCGTTTAATAGAGGTTGTAAAAATTGCGCAATGTTTGTTAGCGATTAAGATTCAACGGTTACTCTGTACTGTGATAAAGTTGCATGTTATTAAAGAAGATATCTAGAGTAAAGGTTCATTACCTTTCATTACTAACTTTAATTTGTTTGTAAATGCAAAAACATTAGCTGACTTCAGTAAGTATTTCAAGGACGTAATCCAATACTACTATTGTCAATTCAGTCCGGTGTCCGCTTAACAGAGGCTTTTAACAAAAGAAATTTATAGCCAAATACAACTTATTTTAGTGTCCGCGTCCGCTCAAGAATAGAGGTGTCCACTGAATAGGGGTTCAATATAAAGGGAAATATCCGACGTTCGTTTCGGCACCCGGCTTAGTGTCCGCTTAACAACGTTCCAGACGCGTATGTATGTGATGATATTGGACTTTTGATAAGCTGCTGTCTTACATTTAGGCTCTACGAATTTAATAACACCACTGGATGAAGATCGAGTATGTCTAAATGTCGCGGGTCGCGACTCGCGGGTGCGGGTAAAGGTCGCGGGTAGGGTAAGTGTCGCGGGTAAAAATAAATCACCAAATTTAACCAAAAGATAAAATAAACAACGAAACAAAAATTTCTTTTCTTAACTTTTCTAACGAAGACTAGTCAGCAGCGCAAAGGAAGACTTCTTGTAGTTGTAAGCTTTTCGTTTATTTATTATTTATTAATTATTACACACCCTTTTCAATTCACTTCGCTGCTACATATAGGTAATATAGAGGTCATCAAAGGGCCAACTATTGACTTTTGAAAAAGTCATGCGTTCTGCAAAACAGCTACATAAAATGACTACTTCAAGCTAAATTCAAGCTTTAAAGAGAACGTGAACCCGAAATACTTTTCTTTTCTCTATCAAAACTTGAACCTCCTCCCCTACAAATCCCAAACGCAGGTATCTCGGTTACTTGGTGCAAATTTAAGTAGCCAATGTAGTTTTAAGCATGTGGATTTTTCTTTAGTGACTTTTTCCTTTGTATCGCCCTTAGTTAGCTTTAAATAACTAGACTTCCTCGTTCTGACCAGTGGACCAAAAAAAAGTATTGCAAATCTTCTTTGAAACATAATCAAATTTTTCTTTATTTTATTGATGATTTAATGTTAAACTTGGTGATTTATGTTTACCCGCGACCCTAACCCGCACCCGCATCCGCGACCTTTACCCGCACCCGCACACGCCACCTCTACCCGCGACATTTAGACATACTCGATGAAGATCTGGTAGGCCTCGTGATAGGAGAGTGAGAGGGGTCAAACAATAATAGCCAAAAAAACCGACTAAATCGATGAATTTACACCAAAAAACACAGGAATACATCAAACGTAAGTCTCCTTTATTTATTTTATAGAAAAATAAGTAAGAATAATGATATTTAGCGTTCGCAGGCCTTAGTATTTTATTTCTCATACAAAGTCTCAACGATTGCTTCTAACACGACACCGACATCTATTGAGAAGATCTGAGAAAGTTACCGTTTACATAACAGACTCGTAACATGAGCTTCGGACGCCTGTGGATACTCGTGCCAGAATGTTAATGACAGCAGATCCAAAGTTTTAAGTCTATCCATGTAAGAAATTGTGAAGGAAAATGGGAATGTGAGAATATATTTAGTGGCACGCATCTATGTCCTTTCAATTTTTGTAATTAGTTCGATGGACTGAGGAGCCCAAATTGGGGTTGCATAGCCGAAAAGAGATCTATCTTAAGTGACGTAAACCGATCGCCTAACGCCAGTGCTTCGTGTGAATCCTGTATTACGTCTATAGCTAATATAACCTAACAGCTTATTTGCGCGACACGACTGCTCAAACACTTGTTTGCTCCATGTGAGGTCGTTAGACAGGAGCACCCAACGGCAATTTTCGGGAAAATATCTGTTCGGAAGACGATTTGAGAACTAGCATTTTCGGAACATTTGTTGTAAAATTTCTTGCTTGCCTGCCTCTCCTAGGATTTTCGAGCATCTACAAAATGGTACAATTACCCATTTTAAACGGATATTTATCCTAAAAAAGGCCACATCGAATTTTCGGGAGCCTTTTCCTGGTTGAAATTTTCGAAAAGGTAAGTTTTGATCCCTATGATTTTCGGATCACTAGACTTTCAGCTAGGAAATCCGAACAGATGAAAAGTTTTTAGGGGATAAAAATATGCCTATATCTACCGTTTAAATACTAAAATACGTTCAACAATGCTATGTTAAGTGGTTTTGAACTATATCCTCGTTGGGTGCCC
>BOPM01000560.1:237465-258933 GCA_022179025.1 Porites australiensis | reverse complement strand
CTCTTCAAGTTCTTTTTCTAGTAAGGCGATTTTTTCTTCTAGCTCATGCTGTTTATGTGAAGTTTTACGCTTTTTGGCAGTAGCGAAGCTAAGAGATTTCTCTCGAATTTTAAGTTTGATCATATCCCAAAGGAGCGCAGGGTTTATTGACTTATCATTTGCGTATTCGTTCTCTGTTTCCTGGATGGTTAACCTTATCAAATCGATATAATCCTTATCGGCCAGAAGCGATGTGTTGAGTTTCCAAAAACCAGGTCCTCTTGGGTTTGAATGCAGAGATATATTTAATGTGATCATTGAGTGGTCTGTCTTAAAGCCCGGTAGGATGTTTGCGGAGGTAATGCTACCCAGAAAGCTCTGACTTGTTAAAAAGAAATCTAGTCTACAGTGGACAGTAGGCTGTGTTTGGCGCCATGTATACCTTCTTTCTTCGGGGTTCAATATTCTCCAAGCATCAACAAGCTCGAGGTTATCGCATATCTCATAAATGGTTTTTTGCGCATTGTGATGTGTTCTGGGCAGGCCACCTTTTTTATCTTTCTCTACATCAAGGACGAGATTGAAATCGCCTCCAATAATAATTTCCTCTCCTTCGAAATCTTCAAGGTGATCAAGGAGATTCTTAAAAAAAGCTGGATCATCTTCGTTAGGCGCGTAAATATTTGCTAAGGTTATACTTTTTCCATTTGTTTTTAAGTCACACAAAGTTCTTTGTCACGCAATCTCGTTTCGCTAAAGGCAGTAAAGGATTCGAGTCTGTTGTCAAATAATGTGAGGTAGGTGAAAATGTTTTCCTTTTTTTATAGCTATAACGATTTGGTTCATGAGAAATGAGAGCATTTGAAAGAATAGCTACCAACACTATTAGCCGTTTTGTACATATATGTACGGCAAAAGTAAACAAATACGCACGTAAGGGAGGTGTTGTAGTCAAGAAATTCATAGCACACTTTCGTGCAATAAAATTGCTTTTCTTTTTGAAAATTTACTACTGTGAAATCTAAAATCGTTTTTGTTGTTTAAACTGGCGGAAAGGAGGCGAATTTGCGCCAGAGTTTCAAGTGCTGTCTAAGTTCTCCCTTGTATTCATCATGACAACTGCAAGTTCAGAGGTCGTAAATCACTCGAGTACCGTAAATGTTTTCAGTTGTAAAAACTCGCAGTTTCAATTGCCCCAGAATGTTATTTCACAGATTGATAGGGGAAACATTGCTCTTTCTCTGGAATACCATTTTACTAATGAAAGCCATGTACCAGGAAGGGATTTTCGCCGTTGAAAAATGGCAAAATTGATGGTCGCGACAATGCTGATTTAGAAGGTAATTTTGAAAAAAAAATTTAAAAATCAGATTGAAATCTTTTGAAATTGTAACAACGTTTAGGTAGAAAGGAAGAATCTTAAAATTGTTTAATATAAGGAAACTCATGGTATTAGTTTCCGTTTCCATTCACGAAGCGAGGGCATCAAGCACATTTTTCGGTGGTTTGAAGGCGTCTCGAAGGTGAAAATTAAAAAAAATTATTATTTTAAAAAATATTAAGTCAAACGAACTGAGTCTTGTATTTTCTAAAACAGTTTCCAAAGGGCTTTGTTGTGACAAAGTTTGGGAGATTTCGATTTTTCCATCTTGCACACCTGTCCGTGGTATGTACAGAAAGTCGCTGTTAATACATAAGTCAAGGTAAAGATGCCCAAACTTGCAACTTCCCTATGGGCACGACGTTTGAAAAGACAAATGTTCATGCTGTTCTTGGTGTCCTCGTTTAACTTATTCCTGCACGATGCTATTTGGAGAAAAAAAAACAATGATCTCTCTGCAGTCAAGGTTCTGCTAAATAAGACGTCTGTAGTTCTTTTTCCTGTGGGCAGAATTCTGTAATAGTTGCATTTTCTGGAGATAATAAAGAGAAAAAAGAAGAGGTTTGATCACAAGGTGTGGATATCGGATTTAAATGAATTGCAATAACATTCCGCAAACTTTGGCTTTAAGGCTTCCTAGGAGCTATGAGGCATTCAGTCTTTTACTTGATTGCCAGACATGTACTCCGCTGCACCTGGTTTTGTGACTATTAACTTCCCGACGTCTGGATATGGGGTAAAACCGCCCGGGTCTTGTGTTCGTTCAGTTGTAATCGGCAAGATCTGTGTTTATCTTGTCGAAATGGGATCGCTTAGGAGTCTTAGCCAGGGGATTGAACAATTACTATCAAATTTATTACGAATTGAATAAGCTTAGTCATGAAACAACGTTAACTACTCTCGTAACTTGCAGTCCGATCATCGTCTCGCGATCATGAAGCGAAAATCATGGTAGTCCCGAGTTCAAATCCTTGGCCACACTTGTAAAAAGCCAGCTGGTTTGACTCCAATCAGTTGGGATTCTTAACCCTGTTAAGTTTGATTTGAATTATTTGTTTGAGGCATTAGTGCAGTAAATACTTCGGAGAGTAAATAAATGAATCATTATTATTTGTTATATTCCTAGAATTTCACTCAACTAAACAGGGACTGCCATTGGTTGATTCTTGGTCACGTGGCCTTGACTAAAATCAAATGTATCCCGATCGTGATACATTAAACAATGTATCCCGCTCGGGATACATTGCAGCACGTGATCAAAGCATGGTGGAAAGTGGTGTGACAGAAGGCGGAAAAAACACCGCCAGGTCCAGCCAGTTTTCTTTTTCGTGAATGAACACAACAACACAAAAACGAAATCTCAAGCTAAAAAGCAACGATTTTTAAAGTTATCCCAGAAGTTCCCAGAAGAAAAACAGCAGCTAGTGGAGGGAAAAAATGCAGATGATATAAGGAAAGTACTTTTGTTTGTAAATCATTCATTCAGTGGTTTTGAGAATTAAATTTGTGTTGTCGTAAGTACCGAGTCGACTGTTTTGGTTCGTTTTCGTTCGCTCCGGTTATTCTTTTGTTGCTGTTGAAGTGAAAGTCTAGAAATATAACAAAACACTTAATGTCAGATCCCTCGGGAAACCAGTTAGTTTTGTTTTCCCTCGAGTCCGGATGTTTCCCTCGACTTCGTCTCGGGAAACATCAAGACTCTCGGGAAAACAAAACTAACTGTTTCCCTTGGGATCTGACATTAAGTGTATATTTTTATATACTAAAACAGTGGATAGTGTTTTTCGCGCGCTCTGATTGGCTACTCAATCAGTGAATATCCTGCACTATTCACTGATACATCTCCAGTTCCTCCGAGCGAGCGACACCAAAACAGATTAAGAAATTTCACAACTAGTCAATCAAGCTATTCCCAAAATACATGACGAAGGTGACGAAGTTCGGTTTGGAAGTTTTAACAGGTAAAGCTTTGTCTTTTTTACTTGAATTTATCGATAAATCCGGTGAAAAGGATTTTGTTTACAAATGCAAATTAAGCTTAAGTCTTGCGTTACTTTATTTAGTTGACTTGTTCCTAAATAAGCTTAAGGTATCAGCCATCCTTCAGAACCGTCCGCGCGCGGATCGCTGTAGCGTTAGTTGTTTTTATAAAAACCTCCATAAACCATATATTTTTTAAAAGCTTAATAATTCCAGATTATGGATTTGAACTTAAAAAAACCATTTACTCAAATGTGCTTCGAAACTGGAACGCTTTGTGTAAAAGTACACGTCTCTATAAATCATGTTCCACTCCCGCCGGAAATAAACGGAAGAAAACAATTAACACCGCATTCGCTTCTCAACACGTTCTACTAAAAAACCGTGTCTCAGATTTTTGACAAGTGCGTTTGTTTTTCTTTCATTAACAAATAAAGTTGGGGAAGGCAATTAGTCAACACTCCCTGTGGAAAAAAAGCTGTAGCTTTAAAATGGAAAGGAGTATTAAAATTCGCAGACATTGTTTTGTAGAAGAGATATATGGCATCACTCTGGCCAAATTTTAGCCAAATTGATTGCAAGGCTGGCGACTTGGAGTTCAAAACGTACGAGTCGATCGGCAAAATTTGCGCTCGGAGATAAAATAGAAAATACATTTTTGGCGGTATCCTACCTGGAATGAGATTATAACACCTGAATGTTTGTTCTGATTGATATCAGAGAGGGATCAATTTTCTCTAACAATAGGACTTTGACAGGTAACATGTAACAGGAACAAACTTTCGCGGCAAGCAAGTGAACAGTTTAATTCTCCATTGGAAAACTTCCACTCTTTTACACCACGAAAAAGCACAGTTTAATTCTTTCTCGAGCAAAAGTTTTGCCTCTCCTTCGATCTTTTTTGTATGATCCGCCCAGGCGTTTTTGTTGATCGGCGTCAGGCCAAGAAAACTAAAAAACCTTGAAGGCGCCGAATGTCCACCACCGATTGCTTGAAGGCCAAGAACTGAGGCCCGGTTATTTCAAACGCTCTGCTCTTCTCGGAAGAATTAAAAACAGAATTTGTCTTGTGCAACGGACAGCTTTCATTCTCGCACTGGATTCTCCAGGTAGAACCAAGTCCATGCTTAGTCGTTACATTTTCCATGACTTGGACTCTTCCCTGGCAAAATCGACAAGATACAGACTCGTCCATTTTCTCAAGCAGCTTTTCGCTTGATACGATAGCTCGACCGCTTCTTGTTTTCCACGTTCCATCAGCAGATGGGGTCGATGAGCTTAACTGGCTTTCTTCATCTGGCTCTTCAAGCTGGATTTTGGAGCGGCTTGCACTCTCAGCAACTGCAGCATTTTCGCTTTTCTGAATATCCAACCCCTCGAGCCACTTCTCCTGCTGATAAAATAACCCTTTGTCGCTCTCTGCCAATTTTGCGGCCCATTCTTTGTCAAACTCGCTCTTCGATATCTTTTTTCGCTCTCGGTTTCGATGACGAAAACGGACACGACCTTTTGGGCGGCATTTTCACCGAAGCAAACGCTAAATCTAAAGGCTATAAACAACGCGAAGACAATTCGCACGTGTTGTGTCGAAGCACGCACTCGGTATCACGTTACTAGTTAACAGGCAAGTTAATTGATATATGACACGAGTATGAAAGATCTTGTCAACGATCAATTAAGGTAATTAACGAGAAAAAATCTTTTACCCCCGATATCTTTCGACAGAAATAATATTTTCTTCTAATTTTTTTTTAAAAGAAAGCTCTCAAGCATACCTATTTGAAAACGTTGAAACCTCAAATATGGAAAAATGGCAATTTTAAGGGTGGCTGATACCTTAAAGCTAAATTTAATAATCTTTTTTACAGAATGATTTTAAATACAAAGAGAATTCACAACTCCTTTTGAAGAAACTTCCGCGCAAGAGCTAAACAAACGCCTTCAACAGTTTTCTTTGTCGCCAAGAAAAGGCGACGACCGCGGCCGTTCGGTCATCGCGCGCCAAAATTGTAATCGTTGGCAACAGTAAATGAGTTAAAAATCATCATTTTTGTGCTCAATTATCTCACTGTTTTAGTATATACTAGAACAATTATTCACCTCAGTGTCGGTGGGTAGTAGTGGATATTAACATCGCCGCTTCGCGGTCTCGGTAAATATTCACTACTAGCCACCTCCACTTCGGTGAATAATTGTTATATATTAAATTATTTTATTCCCTGAATCCTCCAATCATTCATTCATTCATTCATTCATTCATTCATTCCTTCCTTCCTTCCTTCCTTCCTTCCTTCCTTCCTTCCTTCCTTCCTTCCTTCCTTCCTTCCTTCCTTCCTTCATTCATTTATTCATTCGTTTATATAACATACTTGACAATTATTGAATAAGGCTGAGAATTATCTGAAGAATAATTCTCGTACTAAGCCTCATATTCGTACCGTTCCTGGTATGATGGCAGTAGGTCGGCTATTTTTTCTTCGCGAAACGCGTGAAATGTTCCGCAATTTTGTAAGGCCATCCTCTTTTTTTTTCTCTGTTTAACGTCGTCCGACCGACCTAAATGTTTGGCAATTTCAAAAAAAAAAAGTAACGACGTACTTAAACCATTACCATTTTTCACTTGAAATAATTCTTTTAATCTGAAAATTAATGAGCATAGTAACAGCATAGAGGAAAATAGGAACCAAAACAGGGAACATTTTTACAGCATTTTGTGCATTTTGTTAATCCAAATATGTAATTGATAACTTTAAGGGCCTCCTATTTCGAGACTTCTTGTGATTTTTCTTTTAGTTTTTTTTTTTTTTTTTCAATGCCACCGACCGACCTAATATCAGGAAACCCATTCGACGCTAAACGAAAAAAAAGGGGGATGGCCAATGCTCTACCATAACAACGCAATCTCTTCTGTTCCAAATTGTGTCAATGCTAGCCGATTATGAAGAATTAGCCGTCGGATTTGAGCCAGTCAGAAGCGGAGAAATGTTTTGAATCATAGTTAATAAAGCCGAATGGTTGTCATGCCCGACAGACTTCTTTGTTAAATATTTTTGTTAGCTTCTTTAGACTTGACTGTAGACTGAACGTTCAATAGCATTCCTGTCATTTTGAACTTACTGACCAATAGAAATATCGCATTAATTTATTCAGTCACAATTTGTGAACAAAAAACATAGGATTGTGCACGGTCAGAGAGCTTCCAACGTAAACTGCATCACCGTTGTTTCATCTTTGATGTTTGCCGGCTTTCATTACCAGTCTCCTCTACTAACCATGTCTGATTTAATAATAAATTCATTTATTCTTCCTTTCTTGCCTTCTTTCTTCTATTCCTTCCCTCCTTTCTCTCTTCATCCATCCCTTGATCTATTCACTCAATCTTTTTTCCTTACTTCCTTCCTTCATTCAATTATTTCTTCCGAATAAATCAACTTTAAATAAACCAATCGTTTGTTCATTCGTTTTATTCATTTATCAGCCCACTCATTCAATTCTGGCTGGATAATTTTCATTAAAAGTGAGATTCTTATAACGGAGGGAGTGGTCTGGACGGTAAGTTCTGACAAATAGAAAGCGCATTAAGTAAAAAAAACAAACATTTTTTTTTATCATAACAGCAGCAACTACAACAGTTTAAGAACAGAAGATCCTTGTAGCTGTAGTCACTGACATGAACTTGACGTACTACACTTGATTAGTGTTTGAAGAATGATTATGTTTTTAATGCTCCCTAAAGGTCAGGAGATACACTGACCCTGACAAAATACGGAGAAAAGTTCAATCGTGTGGAGAAGAAACAGAATCTGTAACGCCTTCAACTTCCAACGACAACAAACCAGACAAAGCGTCACGTCTCAATGTAGGTATTTTAACATTCTTTAATTCTTCAGTACCTCTTTCCCCCCTTCCCCTCTTTTCCACACCCTTCGTCTCCTTACTTTACCGTTTTTTGAGCCCAGACCATTTTAGTAAAACACCGGCGTCCCTCCTTTTGGTGCTGCAAATCAGTTCCGAGCATCATAAAAGGTCTGAGATTCCTGGGATTCTTGGTTTTAATGACGGTGATTCTTGAAACAAACAAACGGTAGATTTGCGGCGTTAATCGCACTTGATAACTCCTCTACCTGCACTAATGAGACGAAAATTGATGATTGTTGTAGGGTTAAACAAAGTTACCAATTTGTTTTAAATTGGCCTTTTTCCACATAAAAAATTGCCAATTTTAGCAAGAAACAGGTTTGTAACGTGAAAAGCAAGCAACTCCTGTGTTTAAAATGACAGTTTTCCTCAGTTGTCTCGCTAGCAGTTTTTGCTCTGGTGACCTAATTCCGATGGCTCCTCCCTTTCCATGGAAATGACTTGTGAGTGATAGAGAAATAACTAAGCTGGAAACATGGGCTGTAAAATCCTAATGAAGTTCTGAATGTCTTTCTTTGTGAATGCCCAACTGTCATCTGTCACACTGTCACACTGTCATGTAAATGGAGAGTTGTCGGAGACCCATCAAAATCCTCTTGGTGTCCCTCAGGGGAGTATTTTAGGACCCCTGTTATTCAACATTTATATCAATAGTTTTCCAACAGCGGTGGAAAAGAGTCGTATGATCTTATGTGCAGGTGATGCTGTGTTATCTTTATTCTGCGACAACACCACTCGAGTTAAACAAGATTTTGAAACATCACTTTAGCCTTATTCGGACTGGTATACCTATAATAGGTTGACGCTTAATGTTAAAAAGACGAAAATAGTGTGTGGGGGGAGGAAAACAATTCTGTCAAAATTTGACGACTTTGATTTTTCTTTAGAGGCGGGAAAATTGATTGTGTTTCTTCTTTTAAATACCTCGGCATTACCGTGGGCCAAAAATGGAATTGGTAACTACCGAAGCAGCCTATTCAAGCACATTAGCAGGCTATCCAAGTTAGCGGAACGAATGGAAGATAGCACTGTGTGATTTTATTAATAAATGATCGTTCAAAAACTCTAGTGTGTCATGACAAAAGCGGATTTTATCATCTAAAGTTTTTTCGGCCAATAATCTCCAAAGTAACCATTATAAAAACTAAGAGTGCAACTATTGCTATTTTTATTTTCTCCTCCTTTCTTCCTCTCGTTCATTCTTTTCTCCTTTCCTTTTCCTTCGCTGGTGTGATTTTCGAAGTTATAGGGGCCCAAAAAACCTACCTTTTGGCCTTTGTTCGCTCAGATGAAAGCACGTTTCGTTGGGTTCGTTTAAGAAAAAGAAGGGCCTATA
The DNA here is from genome assembly GCA_022179025.1 of Porites australiensis. Taxonomy (NCBI): domain Eukaryota; kingdom Metazoa; phylum Cnidaria; class Anthozoa; order Scleractinia; family Poritidae; genus Porites; species Porites australiensis. The sequence continues at coordinate 250,339 of BOPM01000560.1, read as the reverse complement.
ACTTGGCGGAGGGGCTTATAAGTATTTCCCCTCGGTCTAGATATGCTAACAAGTGAATTCCAAAGAAAAATTGAACCAGATTCCGTTAACTGCACTCTTCTTAACGATAATTAATTGTCTATCAAGCTTTGGTTTCCTTTGAAAAGGGGCATTTGCCTGCAGATTTCCATGACCCATGCATAATTAAATGAGATCCCGTGTTGATTAAATGACAACAACTACGCAAAATAATGACTTTCGGTATCCCTAGTTGCGGTGTGAAACCTTTTAAAACAGTAACTTTAACTGAAAACTATTCTATATTATAAAGGTTGGCTGAATGTTTTATTTTTCAGCTTATGAAAACGAAGCCAGCCAAGCAAACATTCATTCAGACCATTTTGGAAAGAAGGATGGTTGTGGTGAAAAAAAGGGCTTTAATGCTCTTCGTACTCTGTTGCGTGATTGCTAATTGTTAACAACACCAAGTAAAAGTGGGAACTCTATGGCACTTATAGTTGCCAGGTGAATGTTGTTAAGCCCACGCTCCCTGCACCATGTTAGCCTGTTCACAGATCATCTATTTTCTCTTCAAAGTCTGTCGAGCGTGGGTGTTATTCTTTCTCGCGCTCCGCGCTTGCCGATTATTTCGAAAAAAAAAAACGAAAAGAAAACTAAAACAACGTCTGTGTACAGGCTAACACCATGTGCAGTATAGATGACTGTATTTTTCAGCGAGGCATTATGTTTGACAGGAAAAAAAAAAAATTTCCGGTGGTGTGAGGAGGAGGGGGTACTTGGGTTAATTTTTGGTGGGTATGTGCTGCTGGCCTCTCAGAACCCCTATTCTGTGGCCAATTATAGACCCCATCTTGGTCACTTTTGGGCAAATACGTAATTTGCGCGATCCCAACTGAGTCACTTTCTATTTATGTATCACCTTATCAATCCTTTAGATGGGTCATCCTAAAATGAACTGAACCATTTTATAAGTTGAATGAGGAACACTTTACTTTTCACCTACGGTACAAACATTCTGGTGCGTTTGCTAACCGTAAATATGAAGAGTGAACTGTCTTACCCCAAAAATCAGAAAATGTGCGACCTCATTATAGTCAATCTAGTCGTGAAAATGCGATTCCATCCAGCGGCACATCTCCATTAGCCTCTTATAAGGAAATACCCCCGGATCCAATCAGACGAGAATCAAGAAGCCGAAAACACCCTTAGTCAAAATGAACATTGACCTTTAAGCGAGCAATCTCCGAGTTTTCTTTCAACTAGAAGTATGAATTAGAGCTTAGTTTATGAAAATGTTACTTAAAAAAAAAAAAAGCTAAGTAGACGCCTGCAGCCTAAGATCTCGTATTTACATCACTTTTCTCCAGTAAAAACTAAACGCGAGATGACTAACTCATGCCATAGTATGCACCCTGCCAGCAGAGGCTTTCTTTTTCTCTTGCTCAGTTTTGGCGTGCTCAAGAAAGACTCTGCATGAATGAAGTAAGATCTTTGTTGAGCATGCGTGGCATGTTGGTAGGATATAGTTTCGAACCCAGGCCTAATAGCCGTGTGCTTGCTACAGCAGGCTCGGTTATGATCATCACTCTATCATTAAATGGATCCTCGTACTCGAAAAAAACAGTTTGACGAGACAGAATAAGATTGACTAGTCCTGAAGTTTGGGATGGGGTGACCTCAAAGGTTTGATATGATTCAGATAGTGCCTCCTTTTCTCCTCCTCACTCAAGAAGACAATAGAGGCTCTGCTCGCAGGGTGGATGGCTTTAGGCATCCTTAAAAAAATGTGCATTTTTATCGGCTGTGGGTATCAATAAAATTATCCCTTCGGCGATATTACATAATAAATTGTAGCATGAATACATTACTCCTTGTATAATTTATAATTAGTGAATATTTTCTCTATATTTTGGTAAGCGCAGACTTATTTCCGATAGTCCGTTCTACACGAAAGGAAGAGAGAAACAGGACTACTGGCGCATGCTACAGGTAGACAGCATGGCTACAATCCAGGTCAAAACGTTAGGGACACTTTGCGTTTTAGGTGAGGAAAATGTAATTGTAGTTGACCCCCCTCCCCCCTGAACAGTGTTGGGTGTTACAAGTCAAACATCCTTTACATATCTTGTACACTTTATGAACCTCATCTTTTTTGGGGGGTGGGGGGGGGGAAATCTTGTTAAGGCCGTGTTTATGAGTGTGTGTTGCAGGTTAGCTGCAAATTCCATACAAAAACCAAGTGAAAAAGGGGAGGTGTCCCAAAACCTTTTGGCCAGGGTTGTCCGAAAAGTTGCTATTCCGAAATCACTTCCAAATGTTAATATTTTGCATTTTCAATTTTGGTTACTACAAAGATAAAAAAGTGTTGGAATTTTAGTATGTTTGGATGAATATTTACAAGTTCAGGGGCTCACACAGCCTGCAGTCTTAACTTTGGCATGGATTAGAGGTTTTTTCTTGGTTTCGGCATCTGTATCCGTAGTGAATCTACTTTTACACTACCACAAAGTATTCCAAGTGGCCCTTTTTCACTTAAAATACAGATTACATGTAAAATCACAGCATTCACGGTATAAATGGTATTATAAACCACCACAGGGCCAATTTTTCATCCAAATGATACGAGAAAGGACAGGTGGGGACACCATCTCGGCTATAGTTCAGCGGGCTTTAAGTCTGATTCAAGCAGGTAGACTGGTAGAAGATAGGGATTTTCAATGAAAACGACAAACTCGAGAAGGAAAATATCAGAGGAAGCCACAAATCTAGCCATTAAGCTACCGACAAATCAGTGCGGCGAGAAGAAACGAAAGCGTGAGTCTATGCAGAGTCAAACCAAGCCAGTGAGAGGAAAGAGTGTATGTTTTTGTAGCTCTTGATTAAAGCAAAGGTGTGATTTTCCTAGCAATACATTTTTCGCATCTTTTTTTGACAGAGAACATTAACGCCGTCTTTTTTTACGGATAAAGATCCATCCCAAGTTGAATTTAGCTGCCGCTACATCGGCATTTAATTTATCTGCCCTAGCCCTGAGCTGCACTAAATTCCCCTTCACAGACTGTTTAAAAACAGCTCGTTGAAACATTTTCTTTCATATTGTTAAAAAAATATAACAGGACAAGGCCCTGTGTATTCAAATGTAACGCCATATCCTTTAACGAATTCTAAATATGTTTTGTATTTAATACATTCTGGTCTCAGACGTCTCATTGTACATCGCACAATAAGAGGCATGAGCCAGTCAATTCAATCATTGCGTCTAAAAATGTATGAATCGAATATTGGTTGTAAACTTGAAAAACCTTGTTACTTAAGGTTACATCTTGGGATGCAATTACATCGAATAAAGTCCACTGTGAACCCTTGTTTCCATGTTTTCAGATGCTGAGCTCCCGCGTACGCGATGCTCGATAGTCACGTACCACAGTTCTCCACTTGCAAATTATTTTCCTTTTCTCCAAAGTAGGTTTCTATCCAATGTTTGTTTCCTCATAAGAAAAGCAACAATTTGTACTATAGAAACTGCGATAAGAATTGTGAAATAAACATCTTCCATTTGGATTTTGAACAGTGCTCCACTGAACTATTGGTAAAACTTTTTCCTATAATAAACTCTTAATAAACGATGAGTGGAGCACTGTGCATTTTCTAACTTTCTCGCCTTGTCAGATGAAGGTTTCCTCAAAGATTACAAGAAAATAGCTTTCTCTTCAAAGTTATGTGCTTAAATGATAGTCAAAAAGTTACTTAGAGTTAAAAAAAGGACAAGTTCCCATGGAGCACTGTCAAAGAATGTCACGTTGCGTGCGTGATTTACAGTTAGTTGAGCAAATATTCTGCGGTAGGTTTCCTGTTCTTATTTCTTTCCCACAGTAAGTTTGGCAAAAAATCTTCGACAGGGAGGCAAATTCACCGGATATTTTCGGTGGTATTTATTTTCCGAAATGGAAGAATTGTCAATAAAGTAAAATATTAACCTTACATTTAGCTTGATCGACTCACAGAGCCCGCCTTTTGCTTATACTCATGTCGCCTAAAGAATGAAAAGCCCTTTTGGAAATCAATGTCCTTGCTACCAAAGTTTCTAGGTCACGGGTGCTGGAATATAGACAATGTCGTTTTCCCTGACTGCGATCTGCTTGTTGTAATCGTCATTGTGATTAAAAGCAACCACATTACTTAGTTGTAGCAGTTCATCGTAATTTCCGTGTACTAAATAAAAGGCGCAATGACCATTTTTTACTAGACACGAACATATATCTCTCAGGTTTGAGTGGTTTTCAATGTTTGTGCTCTGTTTTGCTCGTATGCCATCTGGTATTCAAGAAAATATCCCTATATTTACTTTTCTTTTAGTAAGAAGATAGCTTTCTAGCGCGGACACAATCCTGGTGAAAACGTTACGGACAGTTTGCGTTTTAGGTGAGGAAAATGTAATTGTAGTTGACCCCCCTCCCCCCCTGAACAGTGTTGGGTGTTACAAGTCAAACACCCTTTACATATCTTGTACACTTTATGAACCTCAACTTGGGGGGAAAATCTTCTTAAGGCCGTGTTTATGACTGTGTATTGCAGGTTAGCTGCAAATTCCATACAAAAACGAAGTGAAAATGGGGAGGTGTCCCAAAACCTTTTGGCCAGGATTGTAGGTAATAAGAAAGTATAAGTTTCGCTTATTATCTAAGGGCTGATTTACACTAGCACACAAATTTGGAATTGTCTTTGAAACATCTTTACCAAAAATTATATGGTGATTTATTTTGTGTTGAAAAAAAAAAATTCCACACTGGAAACTATGTACTCCTAACAGGCCGTCACATTTGTTATTTCTCAATGGAAGGAATAAGGCTTCAGTGAGGCCTTACAGCAAATAATTGACAAGGAAAATACATTTTCGTATATCGGTCGATTTTTTCCATTCTTTATCCGGGACAAGTTTTGTCCTCGGTGCCTTTGGAGATTGTTCCATCTCTGACAAAACAACTCTTTTGTTAAGCGTTGGTGATGACGGAAAATTTGTCCAAATAAACAACTTTTTCGCTAGTGCGGGTTGACCCTTACTCAATTCAGAACTGATATTATATAACCGTTACTATCCTTGTTGTATATTAATGATAAGCTAAGAGGTAGCGTGGCGGAAGGGTCAGAGTGCCGCGAACTTGCAAGGCTACAAACCAGGGCGCGTTTTTCAAAAGACTGTGGTAAGCTTTTACTCGGTCAAGTCAAACCTTCAGCAAAGCTTTCTTCTCTAAGAAAATGCAAGAGGAACTTATGAAACATTCTTCAATCTTGACTCCTGGATCCAATTATGAGTACCCAAAATGATACTCTCAACAAACTAAGGAAGTTAAATATACAATTGAAAATAAAAGTTTTAATCGTGGGCGATAAGTGCTAAGTAACTTTATAGGAACCAGCCAAGGAGCTAAGTTCCACTGAGACCAGTTGGCAGAAGGTGTTTCATTACAGTCTCAAGCTGTATTCAACTCATCGGCCATTCTTGTAAATAACGCCTCAAGTAAGGGAATCCAAGACAGTAATAGATTCTGGTTTCCACGCCTTGGATTCCGGATTCCAAGTGCTGATTTCCATTAGATCTTTAATGGGTGGCTTCCGGATTCCTAGAGATGTATTCCGGATTCCAAAGCCAGGATTCCAGATTCCAAAATCCGGGTTCCCTTACATGGGGTGATTAATAGCAACTAGACTTCCCCCAGTCCCTCATTTGCCTTCCATTACAAAATGTCTTCATATATATGACTGAGTACCAATTTAGTATTGTTGCCGTAGCCTCCTGTATATAAATTTGTGATACCTAGCGGGGAATTTGTTTTCTCAAAAGTTTGTGTGCAAGAGTGGACAAAGGAACTCCTCAACTAATTCAAACCAACTGGGTTTTGGCCTAAATACATAGTTTGTTTATAGACAAGATTTTTTTTCGGCAATCGATTAAAATTGATTCTACCATAATGCGAGGAGAGGTTGGGAGAGTGGAATCCAGAATCGATACGGTTTTTAAATTTTGAGTTCAAGGACACAACTTAAATGTCTTATTCATCTTTATTGTATGATTAAAATCCTGTTCTCGATCTACTAATACACATCTCTTCCATGGGCCCACCTCCCACCCATTTCCGCCTCTTCCTAGTAGTATGGTAGTGAGTAGTATATAGTAGCTCGATTGGGTCATGTCGCAGCTGCTCGGAAGAGAAGTCACCAATCGTGCGTTTCCCTGACCCCAAACAATACTAAAACAATTGGAAGAATGACATGTCATTTTTTTCCCATCGACCAATTAGGAGAGACCTTCCTAGCGGCTCCTACACTACTCCCTCGATTGCCCTCGTCTTGGCAAGGAATGCATATTTAATGAATACTCTATTCGTATTTATATCAGCAGATATTTAAATCTTAATAAACCGGCAATGGGCTAAGTTCCACGTAGCAATTTTTTCTCCATCTTGTTTTATACATTGCCTTTATGGACAGAGCTAAGCACATATATCACTTAATAATTTTAAGGGGGGGGGGGGGGGGTTAAGAACAAATGAATGGTTATTGATAGATTTCACCAATTTTATACGTAGTCTGATTAAATTTAGATTAAGGTTATTCTCTCAACAAATGAACAAGCTGTCATGGATTTTCAATGAAAAGTGGTACACTGTTGTAGCAGGTAGAGGACTGATTAAAAAAACATAATAAACAGGGAAATTGTATCTCTACTCGATTCTACCACACGGTGATGAACAAAGTACTCAGTTTCGTACGATAAAGCTTTGGGAAAGAATATCCTTTCAGATAGGAGATAGACCGTCGGCACTCTTGTTCTATTTTCTTCTATCTGTTAGCGTAGCTTAAGTTTAAACTTGACCAGCATTTTGCACATGATTTGGAGGGTGCACTGGGAGATGCATGAACTTGAACGGTTGGATGAAGATCCAAGAAAATATGCAAACAGATTGAAGCTAGGCATTCCGCATGGATCTTCTGAGCCTAAAGACTACAGATTTGGGCTTACAGAAGAAGAAATACAGAAATATGAGGAACTAGCTGATCTGCATCATGCTTTGACATTGTTAAGATATGGTTCCTCAAAGCTTTATCCATACCTAATGAAACGTGTAGATGTATTCCCTCAGATGCTCAGAGAGTTGCCTTTTCATTCGTTGTTCCGGGGTGGTACTGAAGGCGGTGAGCGAACACATTACTTGCACCAATGCTTGTATTTTGGACACTCTGCCAGAGGCGGAGGGTGGAAGTGCCAAGATCCGATTATTACTCTGTTCAGGTGGTACTACAGGTTCTTTCGAAGACGTCTAGCTAAGTGCCCAGCTACTGTCCAAGAAGCTTTCAATCAGTATGTAAAAGAGAAGTTTGAGGAAGCTGGGCTGGATCACACTGAAGAAATGAGTACCGCTGATAATCAACCACCCTTTCCCGACCAAAACAGTCAACTTGTCGAACCGAATTCTGTTTCAGAGCAAATAGACTGTTCTTCACAGCCGCCATCTTCTTCTTCTTCTGTCCAGTCAACACAGCCAATCAATCAACTTGCAGAAGCCAGTCCTGTTTCAGAGCAGACAGATTGTTCTTCACAGCCACCAGCTTCTTCTTCTGTCCAGTCAACACAGCCAATCAATCAACTTGCAGAAGCCAGTCCTGTTTCGGAGCAGACAGATTGTTCTTCACAGCTACCAACTTCTTCTTCTGCCCAGTCAACACAGCCAATCAATCAACTTGCGGAAGCCAATCCTGTTTCAGAGCAAACAGATTGTTCTTCCCAGCCACTAACTACATGTACACACTACAAAAGGGGGGAAACAGTTTTCATTGAAAAAGAAGGGAATACTACAAAAGCTATGGTCTGTGAATTGACACCAACAAAACAGCGAGTAAAAGTTGCAGTTACTGGAAAAGAACGACCCATTTTGGTTGAAATCACAAACCTTCAACAGGCAGTGCCACAAGTCTTGAGTGGACTAACATTTACAATCTCTGGCCGACTGTATGAAAGGGACAGAACTGGGATTAGCAATGCTGAACAATTAACTCCTGTTATCTTGCGTAATGGGGGGAAAGTCTTTAATAGAGACATAACCAAAGTTCTGGATGCAAATTTCATCATGATCACATCTCAAAAGGAGCTTGAAAAAGACGTAAAGAAGATCAGCAAGCCAATCATTCATGCTTACCGGTACAAGTGGCCAATAGTATCCAAGCTCTTTGTTCTCCAGTCAGATAAGGACAAAGTCATTGCAGACATAAATGACTACAAGCTAAATCTAACAAACTTAGATAATGCACCAGCAAGCTCTTTACTGCAAGCTAAGCCTATAAAACAGAGCGAACTCCTTGGTAATATGGGAAGAAGTGCACATAGAGAGTTAAAGAAAGCATTACGGCAAAAGCGTAAAATGTCACAAGTTGAAGAAAACAATGATGAGAATGTACCTAAACAAGAACCAAAGCGACCAGCCAATGGTTATGTGACATTCTTGAAGGAGGAGTTCAAGCGTGTTGCTAAAGAACATCCACAAAAAGATTTGAAAGACATTAATGTCATGATATCAGAAAAGTGGAGGGTATTGACCGTTGAAGAGAAAAATAAATTCAGGGACAGAGAAATAACTGACTTCCAAGAAAAGACTGAGAAATGGACCAAAGCAAACCAATCCAGAAATAATGAACAGTCCCGTTTACAAACTTTGCCCTTTGCCTTCATGAACATAAACTAGATATAAAAAGTGCCATTTTTCTTGGGGTATCTTTTACCGCTTATAAGTTCAGTACACAACAATACTGATAATAGCTATAAAATGCAGACAGCAGACTACTGCAGACCAATGCTTTCACCATGCAAATATGAACGTGACAACAAAAGACCCATTGTTCTCTAACCCTGAAAATAATGGTCTGCAGCCAGTCTGCAGTCTGCATTTTGTACTGTGAACTATTTCAATCGAACCTCAAACATTGTAAATAATCATAAATATTAAATTTTCTCTTGGCTTTTTGTGCAATAATATGTTAAATACTGCAATTTCTAAATTTGACTGTAAATACAACATTGATCGTTTTACCTTCACATTCTGAAGTGGTTGTATGGGCTCATGTTGAAAGGATTATTTCTGTGCCATGCAGTAACTATTTGAGGGGTGTGTTTCTTTACTAACTCTAAATCTGGATTTTTTCATTGGAAAAAGGGATATCTTGTTTCTTTACTGAAAACTAAAAACAGATTAATGACCCAAATAATCCACAATGAAAGTAGATTCTTTGGATACTGCCCAAAACTGTAACATTTTGTTTTATTAAAGATCAGAAAAGATGAAATATGCTACCAGCTGTAACTCCGAAAAAAATTTTAATACATCACCAATTTGATCACACTGCTAATCAACAAAAAAAACAAAACAAAATTCTCAAATCTGATTAGCTATCAACTGCCCTAATTTCCACTTATGTCCATAAATGCATGCAATGGCAAACTTGTTAACAATTGATATTACAGAGGATAAGTCCACTGAAAATGAAATCTGAAGCTCTGGTCTGCTCTGCAACTGGGACCTTACTGCTGGAAAAAACCGTTAAGGAAAATTTTTTTGATTGCCACCTTGTGGTTCCAAGCTAGCTAGGTTACTAATACAAAATTTATCTGGATATTTTCTTCCCTATAAAGGAAAAAGTTCCCTCTTTTAGAACAGTCAATGGTTCAACCAGGCAAGTATCGATATCTTGAACCTTCTAGGGAAATCGAAAAAGGTTTACTGAATGTGAACATACATGTACATACTTCACAAAACTCAGAGTAACCAGGCCCCTTCTGTTAAGTTATGAAATACAACATGAATCAAGAATATGGCACCAACAAATTAGCATTTATTTCTTTACAAGCAGTCTAAAATAAAATATGTACACATCATGATATAAATCAGGTGATATGCTTAAATTTTAATTTACGCCAGCAAAACAAACAGTAACAGCTTCCTGAGCGGAAACATGAATATAAAAAATTGTAAATCTATACCCCTCTTCAACACCCTACTTATTTAAACTAAAACTGTTATTTTACTTATTTAATTCACAGTCATGTTATAAGATATTAGAAAACAAACTGCAAGCATCTCCCAATGCTTAACATAAAAATAGCCAGAAAATAGTTTGGCACACACTGTGAATAATATACAAAATCTTCTCTCACAAACATTCTCTCCTCACACTTCAATAAAATTACTTTTTGACCTTCCAGAAGGTTTTATTAAATTGGAGTTTTTTGGGAGGGAGGTTTTTCAAGTAAAATTATTGAAACTAATAAATACACCTGTTTCTATAGGTTGGAGTAAATGGAACATTTGACTCTGAGTAGGAAAAATTAAAACGCAAGCTTATAGATGGCTTGTGCACAAAAACCCTGACCTGACAAACATACTTAAAATGAGACTGGGGATTGCTTGGCTCTAAAATCTTTACATCCCATAGTGCACCAAGCAAAACGTCTAGCTGGGAAATATCTTTTCCTTTGTAGAGCAGTTGAAACTGATTTTTGCTTGAAAGACCAAAGATCTTAGTGTCAAGCAGAGGATCAAATATGCCCAAGTGAATTGGCTGTGCAGGACGCGTGGCGCTGCGTGAAATTCCAGACCGTACACCTTGACGCATTTGACTTGCTAAGCAACTCTTTCTTAGGTCTAACATGTAAGAAATATTCCCTATGTTGTTCCTTTGACAATTGAACATCCTTTCCCAGTCCTCACAAATGATCTTATCCACAAAACTTTTGATTTTTGAACTACAAGTAACGTCTGAACATGGTGAAATTTGTTGGGGATCTGTGATGCTGCAAGCAACACCCTGGATTAATTCATCAACCTTATTACTGACAAAAGAACAAAGTAAAAACTTAAAACTAAATTGATTGGTCTCCCTTAAAATACTATTGCAAACAAAAATTGAATTTCCTGAAAAGCCCAGAGTATAAAATGAACCGATTCTAATTAAAGTGCCATTGGATGTTACACGAAAACAAAACTCCAGAGAACCATTTTCGGTAGCTGTTGGTTGCTGTGGTTCTGGATGTTGCGGAACTGGCTGCTGTGGTTCTGGCTGCTGGTCCAGCCCGGAAAGATCTCTTCTCTTTCTTTTCCTTGGATTTGCTGCTTGTTCATCAGCCTTCCTTGATGACTCTAATTCCCACACATTGACAGTTTGGACGGTGGCATCACTCAGCTTGACAGTTACCTGAAGACAAAGAAAAGTTTTAAAAAAAGTTATTATAAGCTTGTTTGCATATTATTTTTAATGTGTTTATTTAATATTTACAGATATGGGAGTCACCAGTAAAATAAAAAAAAGGCATTGAAGATAAGTCTCTTTCCAACAAGTAGCTACAAAAGCTAAAAAGAAAATGATTTTGACAAGATAAATGTTTGTTTGACAAGTACAGACACCAACACAAAGCATTGGTAAAAGACCATAACACATCGACAGGGTTCAGACTGGTAATATGGGGCCTCCCCAACAGGGGTCTCATTATTTATCATACCTTTCCCACCACTGATACTTGGCCCTTAATTCAGTTTTCCAAGGGCAAATTTTAATCTTAATGAACTTTACATGTAGATTCCACGTCAGGCCAGAAACCAAAAGAAACTTTTCAGGTCAAATTTAAGCAATAACAAAGTAATCTAACTATAATCTCAAGTCTAGGGTTAGTTTAAGTCTAGTAGCATACTTTTTAGTTCCAACACAAGTATTGATTTGTAAAATCACAAACTTAAGATTTGCTTTCAGGAGCTTCACATCACACCGTTTTTTTTAATTCTCTCTAAACTAGCACTAAAGGACGTAGGTGGAAATATGTAAGGAGAATATAGATGTTGACCTTAAAAACAAAACCCAAACTTACCGTTTTTCGAATGGGATCGCACAAGCAAACTGTGACATCTTTTCCGGCTAAATAAACTGTGTCTCCAGCCATAAGCTTCTTTAAATTGGGACTCTAGGAATGTTACAACAATATTAAAACGAGTCACGCGTAAAAGCACGAGGTGATCGGAAAGAGATCAAAACTACAATTGTAGCTAGAAACCGAGAAATGAGCTTCAACTTACCTTATGACTGGCAAGACTGCGAAAAACCAACACTTCTTCGATCGACCTCTTTCTTACTTCGCAGGCACTAGTAATTTCTCGGTCCCAATCGGACTTCCACTGAGGAAACGTAACAACCACGGAATCACCTCTGTTTTCAGTAATCCGCGCACTTGCCCATACGCCAAATTCATCGACGGCTTCGACGATTTCGCCAACAGTAAAATTCATAACGATGGATTCTCGATGATTCTCGACACTGCGTAACAGATCTGGGATGGCTTTGCAGCTTTGTATCATAAATTTATATGTTCTGCATTATATCCAAGCTTTGCTTTTGTTTCGCTGTTTACATCATGCATCACATTCAAACTTTAAGTAGTCTCAAGGGAATGTTGACAAGGCATAGGCGTTTCGAATACTTAGTCAAAGCAATTAAAGGGACAGTGTCCCGATTATGCGCACGCGCGAGCGTCATCTGTTTTTTCTTCAAAAGACAATAGAACTGTCAAATTGACTCGACAAGATTTCCTTCCGGACCGCACCGCCGACAGAGATTTGTTGTTTATATTCTCAAGACTTTCGAAGACGTCTTTCGTCTTATATAAAAATTTGGCTCGCGGTTCGAAGACTCATCGCGATTTTATCGCTAGCTGGGACGCCTCGCGACCCGAAAATCTCGTTCCGCTCGCTTTAAAAACATATTTTCTAATTTGAAACTCGTGTCAGAGGTCAATCGCTCCAAGTGCAGTAATATCTGCCTAATTTGCTCGCGTTCTAGC
>BOPM01000560.1:225895-237455 GCA_022179025.1 Porites australiensis | reverse complement strand
ACGGGATACTGTTCCTTTAAAACAAGAGGGAAATAAAAAGACACTTTGCCAAACAAGCGGGTTTTAAAACCTTAATTTGATAATGGATCGATCACGAGCATAAGCTAACAACACGCAAATTCACCTCGGTGCGGGGTGTTTGTGGTCTGGGAGTGATGTAAAAAATAGTAAAATTCTTTACGGGATCTATTTAAGAACAATGCTTTGATTTTATACAGAATAATTTTTATCATTTCCGCCAAGTAAGAAAGTAATAAATCGCAAAGCCTACAAGTTTATGTTGCCAAAACTTCTTTTTTGGCGGCATTCTAGCGGCATGGCGGGTCGTAGTCGAAACTCCTTCCCGACGCACGATCTGTCACTTTGTAATTAGAGTACATTCTCATAGCCCCATCCAGAGCCTTGATTCTTTCAAAGACTCAAATCAGTGTTTTCAATTTTACAGTAAAGCGGTTTACTTGTTTAAGTGGCTTGTGCGATCTTCTCCGTTTCGTGTAAGCACAACACGTGACAATGGAAAGATGGCTACTCAACAGCGGCTTCCTTTGTACTTCAAAAACTTCGCAAGAAAAAAAATCCAATCTCGGTCTACAGTGGTCGAAATTTCTCGTTCAAGATCTCTTTTTGAAGCTCTCAAAACTCTCCGTTTTAAAAAATGCGTATCCAAGTCGAAGAAGTTTCGCGAAAGACTTAAATCCATAAACTTCGACCACAATATGTGCAATAATTGTCTGCAGTTTCATTGACACATTCAGAACAAAAGGATACGTTTAAACCTTCGCGGCCCAGGACAGCTTAATTAAGCCATTGTTCCCTTCCTTTGAATTCGCTTCTGGGTCTTCCGCCATAAAATCTCACCTTATTCTCACCGAGACAAAACGAACACTGCCGAACACAATTTCCGAAGGAATAAATTGAGCCTTCAGGGTAAGAAATCCAGCGGTTATGCCCATTTCTGAAATACACACTTAAATCGGCGTGAAGTTGTAATGTTCTATGGTCACGATTGACTTCCAACTTGCAGGTTTAAAAATGCTCTGAGGGCTATCTGCTGAAGTTCATGAAAAATCTGTCGTGGGATTTCGGAGTTATTTACATTTTTTGTAATCATGCAGTTTTAAACATATGCCGATATCTAAATAACATTTGCCGAAAATAAATAACATTTTTTTAACTGTCATCATTTTTTATTAATCTGATTGTGCCCGTGACTGATGACGTCACGTCCCTCTTTTGGTCATGAAAAAAACTATCAGGTAGAACATTACTTTCCCGCAAATTTTCTCGGCCGTGTGAAAAAAGCTTGACTCTCTACAGCCCTCGGCCTAGTCTCCCGACTTTTTCGCTCATGTTCATTTACCCCCTTAAATTTTAAATACCGGACCTCAACTGTTTTTCTTAATGCCCCACACAACGAAAACCTCAAATGTGGTCTTTTTTTTAAAATCGTTAATGAAATCTTAACACAGCAACAAAAAACCTAAGGGGGTGTTTACATCGGGGTGTCCAGCACCATGGTTGCTCAAAAAAATAGGAAAATAGAAACTCGGGATTTAGAAAATAGGAAAAATAGGAAACTTTATATTAAAAAATAGGAGAAAAATAGGAAAATCAATAGTACTTTTGTCAACAAAGATAGCTTCCTAGCACCCTATCAGAGTTATAATAAAGGCTACGAGTCCTCAGCTTTTACGTTCACAGGATTTAAATCAACAACTTTTACGGCTTAGAAGGAGTGAAAATGATCAGTAACGTTTAGTTTATTGGCTCAGTTACGCTGTATTCAGAATGACATCCTTGAATACAGGTCGAGCGGGGTTCTATAATCAAAGGTGATCATATGCGAATTCCCTTCAAGTTGGCGGCAAATCTGTGAAAAGCTTCAAAGAGTTAAATTTCTGAGGATAGAAATTTCTTACGATTGCATTGTCATTTAAGGATACCGAAATAAGACAAAAAAGTGCTATGAAAAGCCTTCATTCCATTAATCTGCAATCGGTAGCTGGTCGAGAATGTGCTTGTTTGAGTCAAAAGACTGCATAGTTTTATGTACGACCGCCGTGAACGCAAAATGACGCTGATATTTTTGGTACCAGATTGTAAATGTGCCATGGTTAAGTTCTAAGAAGAACATAACACTCTGCTTAGCTATGACTGCAAGACCGGTTTCACAACCAAAATATTAGATTCTTCGTCAGTTGCCAGTGCTTAGGTGTAGCTGTTAACAAGAGCTCACCAAGAGGGCTAGTGCCGTAAACTAAAATTGAATCTGTTCTTTTCATGTAGCATACAGAATCTAGCTAGTAAAAAAGAAGCTGGTTGGATAATCTATCTGACCAATATAGTGAGAGAACAACCCTTGATCCTGTTTTCAGTTTCAACGATGAACATAAGAGCTAGCAAGACTTCAAAATATAGCATGTACCGATAATGAAATGCAGTGGGCTTTCAATAGTCATGAGAACTGTAACACTACATACAATACATGTAGGCTGGTGCACTAGAAAATTATACAAAAAGTAACAATATAACAAAGTTGTTAACAGAACTCTAGTGGGCAATAGAGGTCATGGAAAGAACAAATGTAACTACTATTTTTGATAATATTAGAACATCAAAGTCAATATACTACTTGCTTTATGATCAATCTCACCCTAAAATGCATACAACCGTATTCCACTTCCAATTTTGTAACAAATTTTGGCTTCATCAGCTAAAAAACAGGAAAAATAGGAGATTTTAGTTTAAAAATGGGAGAAAATAGGAATATGCTCAAAAAATAGGAAAAATAGGAACTGAACACCCTGTTACATGAGAAAACTCGCACCGGCGCGAGTTTCATACCAGGATGACTTTTTGATTTTGTATCCCGTTTACACGATAACTGGGCAGGAGCCCATCAAATGGAGCCTCCGAGTCTGAGAAAATCACTGAGGAATGAAAACGCTAAAGTCACGTTTCACTAGCTTATGATTGTGTTTGGCCTGTCAACACCGAATTTCCTGCCGTTTGATGAAGTTCAATAGTCTCCTCTGGGAACTGTTCTAATTATAAATCTACTAGGGAAAGGGTTGACTCCAAGGGCTTGTAGGGGAGATGGAGGCTCCATTTGATGGGCCCCTGGACTGGGTCATTTCATATCTCGTTATTTGAGGGTAAAATTCCTGTCAATAAAATATACGTGTGATTCAAATCGCAAACATTACGCATGCGCTACCCGTTCCAGTCCACGGCAAATGTTATCTTGTTGTGGTCTGACAGTCTTCTACGTATAAAATTGTCAAAGTTAAAGCTTTTTAAAAAATTGCCTCAAAGGATTCTGGGAATTTTCTAATGATAATTATAATTTACTTTTATAATTAT
The DNA here is from genome assembly GCA_022179025.1 of Porites australiensis. Lineage (NCBI taxonomy): Eukaryota > Metazoa > Cnidaria > Anthozoa > Scleractinia > Poritidae > Porites > Porites australiensis. The sequence goes on along the minus strand of BOPM01000560.1, from coordinate 234,092 downwards.
TATTATTATTAGCGCCTTTTGTTCGAAACTCAGTCAACAATCTTCTCTAGTTCACTCTTCTCCGAGATCGCTAAGTTGTTCAAAGAGATGTACAATTCGTGGTTCATAGATCTTTTTGTCTATCTCCTAGTTTAGAAATCATCATTTCTAATTCAGCCTCGCGTTTCTATTTTTTTTTAGATTTTGTTTTTAACATAAAATAGCGATGTTTCCCTCACTTCTTACTTAATCATATCCCAAAGCAGAGCAGCCGCTATCTGCTTCATCTCCTTTGTATTCGTTTTGAGTACCATTGATTACTGACTTGATTAGATTAAGTATTACTTGATAGGCAGTGAGAAGAAAGGTGTTTAATTTCCAACAGCCTGACCTTTTATGGTTTGTATGAAGAAACAGATCTAAGGTGGTCATGGAATGGTTCGTCTTATACCCTGGAAAAATGTCTACTCCGTAGACGCGACGTCTCCTAAATGCTTTGACTTACTTAGAAAAAATCATCAAGTCTACGCTGAACTATTGGTTGCCATTGCCTCCAAGTATATATTTTACTACAGTGTGTATCTGGATTGTAAATTTGCTAAACTGTGTTATAAGACTCCTTTTCAAATGATCTCTCCCATAGATCTTCGTGCAAGTAAACAAGTGAAAAACACAAGGTTTCTGAAGGAAAGATGGAAATCTTTAATCTTTGATCTTCTCATGGCGTGGTCACCCATGAACGACTTCTTGTGATGTTTCTTATGGGCACTAAATGGCCATATGACAAAGTCTATAGAGAAAGACAAAAAACTAAAGAAAATTAACATTTTACCCTGGGGGGCTAAATTAACACATCTTTAAAAAATTCACCCAGTCATTCGCTTTTTTAGTCACTGAATAGAATCGCTGAAGGAGCGCAAATTCAGATAAATAATAACAACAGGCTTTTACAGATCTTCTCAACTGTTCTTGCCTGAAAGCTATTTTGAGTATGATTAGCCAATGTTGATATTAACGAAGGTGGATTTAATCTGTGATTTGCTAATTAGTTGATGAGATCTAGAAATCTCGGATGATACAATAGAGAAAAAACGAGATAAGACTTAAATTCTCATTCAAGGGTAACAGTTTAAGGTAAGGTTAATACTCATTGCTTAACTTTTGCTTTAAAAGTCTCCGTGAAACAGTTACAGATTATTGCACTGTGCAAAATTTCCATTGTGCAAAATGTCCATGCAACGAAAAGCAAAACAGTTTGTTCTAAAAAATGAATGTCCCTTTCCACTGACAAACGACGCAACTCTTTACAAATTCACTTCAAGCAATTTCATGGCACAGAAAATTAGATGCGTCAGGATGTCAGTAGCGGAAGCTTCGGGCTCTCTCGATGTTCTTTTACGCGAAGATAGGGTTCTTGCACTGGACATTAAATATTACTAGGCTGGTTTCGTTTTAGCTCTGCTTTTTGACATGATGTCACTTACTGAATTTTAGGGAAATTACCCTTGATTAAAATTTCCGCTATTTTTACTTCTTCTTACGCTTTTCTTTACTTCGGGTGTGACTTAAAAAAGCAGGAAGTATGATGTGGGGCTTCTTTTATTTCCTAGATAAATTTTACACAGTTGTGAATCTCACTCTGTAAGGTTGTATCAAGCGGACAAGCTGTATTAGCGGAAACAAGCATCAGTAACTGATCAAATTCTTAAACCTTGTTCCCTTCGCCGAATAACTGGTAATGTTTCTAAGCAGATTTGTTCGGCTAGTTAACCCCCAAATCCCCTAAAAACAAATGTCGCTTTCCTGAAGACTTCAAAATAGTAAATGACATACTTAGTTGTTTTCGTTTTCGAAACAACCTGGGGGGGGGAGGGGGTTGTGCGGACGCGGCTAATTAACCAGAATGACTACCTATGGCTGTCTTGCATAAATGCTAATTGGGAACCATGAAACTCTAACCCACCTGTTTTTAATACTTAAGTATATAAACAGTATTTCGTTCACATAAACTAATAAACAAACAAACAAACAGCATTTGCCTGAGAGCACTAGTTCAATTAGTTTTGTTCTACTCAGAAATGAAAAGAGTGACGTGAGACAATCAGCTAGAGTCTTCGAACCGAGAACTTTTTAAGTAGATATTTGAAGCATTTTTAGTTAAAAGTTCATCAAACAGGATAGTGAAACGACGTTATTAATAGTGATTAATGATCGGAGAAGTACAGGCGAATCGTTGTTTACATGGTTTTCCTCATTTACATATGCTCATCATTTAATATCTTATGACGCTAATAAAATAACATCTTGATCTGGATGTTAAAAGAGCATAAAAACTTCAGTTATCTCTGAAAATTTTAGCCTGATATACTGAATGGTTTCGGACAAATTGTAAAGTGAAAGTTGCACACATTGCTCAAGAGTTAATCAGCTCTTTCAACTTTTGAATTAAGTTCGCTTCTACAGCCACGGCTTCTATGTCGCCCCAAGTAAGGGAATCTGGATTCCGGAATTCGGAACATTTTTGCCTGTGGAATCCGGAATCCGGGAAAATTTTGCCTATGGAATCCGCAATCCTGGGTTTTAGAATCCGGAATACATCTCAAGGAGTCCGAAATCCCTCTAACGATTGGAATCCAGAATCCAAGTTGACTGACAAATGCTGGAATCCAGAGCGTGGAATCCAGAATCCAAGACTGTCCTGGATTCCCTTACACCGGGGGGCGATCTATGAGTTAAGTCGTATGCTAATGAAGAGAAATGTAAACAATGACGTCAGAAAAGATTCCACCATAGAGAAATTAGAGTTTGTCATGGTCGCTTAAAGTTTTCTCTATAACACACATTTTTAAAAGAATCAAATGCTAACGGAAACATAGGAGAAGTAACATTTTTATACTGAGGTTTAAATAATTGCATGTACGAATGAAATCTTCTTCTTAATCAGTTATTTGTCATTTTACATAGTTCCAGAGTTTGACAGATTTGATTAACTGTTCTTGCCTATGAGGCATTTTCGCCACTTAGGGGCATGATTGGCCAGTCGTAATAATCTCACAATAGTTCAGTCAGGCGGAGCCCTTTGTGAATCAGCCGACGGTGGAAATTTGTCTTATTTTAATAGTGGGAGTTTGTCGAAGGTGAAATGAATTAATTTAATCTTTGATTTGGTTGACAGGAAATCTGGGACAATTCCTGAAAGAAACGAGATGAAACTCTCACTGCAGACTTCTGATTGAAGGTTACCTTTTCTGCAGGAGCAGCTAGGTGAGTTTATAATAATCTCTAAAAACTCATTTGTTGCTCATGATTAAGGCTATGTTCACACAGGTCTTGCGCCGGCACCAAAACCGTATCGGATAGGGCTTCAGTTGACACATAAAAACGGAGGAAAGCTGCGCCGTGCCGATCTCTGATCTAAAATGGAAAGTCACGGTGGTGTTCTTACCATACTACATAGGTTTTCGTGTTGGCACGTAAAGCTATCCGGTATAAAAATAACAGATAAGCTCAAGTCTACTTATTAAGTACCGGGCAGTCGATTCAGTGCACTGTTGTTACAAAATGAGATTATTGCACTTTCAATAAAGTGCAAAACGCTCTAAATAACGACTTATGGCTTTTGAAATATTTAAAATCGCTACTAAGTTATATTTTCGCAAGCAATCATAAACGCCATTGAGGGTTCCCCAACGGTTTTATTGCAGGATTATTTCCTTCTCTTTCTTGATTCGATTTATTCATGTTGTACTGATAATTAAATCAGTGCGTAATTAGTGGAAGCTTCAAGCACTGATAAGTCGAATTTTATGTTGTGAAAATTGTTGCGTATAAGGGCTACTGAAATGGCCCGCGATAACGGTTATTCCATCTTACCCTTGCTTTTATATGTTACTGGATTTTTTGGGGGGAACCCCTTTGTTCAGACAACGTATATATATTGACTGTAAATCAACATGGAGCCTCCATTCCTCGTTTTACGTGTCTGACCCTGTCTCTGATCAATGACCTGTCGAGAAGCCAGTGAGAATTTTGATCGTAACGTGGGTGCCTAAAAAGAGAGTTCTTGTTGTGTAAGCAACTCTTGACGCTGTTCTTAAAGGGGCTATGTCGGCTGGAGAGCATGCGTGCTGAGGTTATGCAAATTACTTTCAACTGTCAAACTTCTATTGTTTTCACGTGTGACCTTCTTGACATAACATAACATAACAGAAAACTTTATTTATACTCGAATTTTAGAGTAGCTAACAAGTTAATATCTTCGAGCTGACACTACATGAAAATAATATAGAAATACATATATACATTAAATGCATTATAAGAAATAATAATAAAATAACATTAATAACAATAAGCACATAAAAAAAAGATTATTTACAATTCACAATTTTAAGTTTAAGTATGTCAGGCAAAAAGAATCTACATGAAGGTTTCATCCTGTATTTTGGTCATAAAGTCTGCAAAAAAAAAGTGGTACGAAAAAAGTCCGGCAGTGCATTCCACTGCTTAGATGAAAAGTAAGAAAAGGAGTTAAGAACATACGTAGTTGTTTTAGGTTTACTTAGTGAAAGAATGTAGTTGCCACGAAGATCATAGGAAGAAGACCATAGTGAAAACATATTCTTCATATAAGTAGGAAAATGAGTGAAAAACAAACTCTTACATAACAGAATGAGGAAATTTTGAATGCGTTTGTTACACAACGAAGTAGAGCTGACTTTTGAAAGAAGAGTGTTGTATGGAGACGAGTAATCTTCAAGTATAATCTAAGTATTTTTTTATTTAAAACTTCAAGCTTATCCGCATCGCGCGCTCCACAAAAGTGCCAGATAGAGGAGCAATAATAAAAATGAGGGAAAATATACGCTTTGTAAAGTTTGAATAGGATTTCCCGGCGTATGAGTTTTCGAAAGCGCAACATAACATTAAATTGATTATTAATCTTTTTGCATACATTTGATACATGTTTAGAAAAATTCAGTTTATTATCTATTTCCATTCCAAAAAATCTCTGACGTGTCCTTTACTGGGAAGGAAAAACCATACTCCGTATCACCGAGGATTAGACACTGGTGCTTGCTCTCATTAATTAACATCCCATTTTCATGGTACCGCTGATTGGCCACGACAACATTATGAGATACGCATGCATCCAGAGCTGCCGGATCGACGTGGGAATAGTATATCTGATGATCATCCGCATAAGCGTTCAACTTTGCCTTCTTGACGTGGAAGAAAAGATCGTTTATGAAAATGTTGAATAGCATGGGACCTAGCACACTCCCCCGCCGGACCCCCAAAATGACGCTTTCCCCAGGTCGAAAAGGTGTCTCCAAATTTAACTCTCTGAGTTCTGCCAGAGAGATAGTTCCTAATTAGGGCACAACTTTTGTCGTCCATACCATAGGCCCTTAGTGTCGAAAGGAGGAGTGGATACTGAATAACATCAAACGCTTTGGAGCGATCCATAGAAACTACCGCAACAAGCTTTCCCCTGTCACTCATCATTCTCCAGTCCTCCGTCAACCTTAGCAAAGAAGTCTCCCAACTATAAAACGTTCTATAAGCGCTTAAATTTCTTTGTCACGTCTTAAAGGCTCCGAAATTTACAGAGACGTTTGCAAGCAAATTGGGTTTGGATAAGAGATATTTTTTCACAGAATTCACGGAACCTTTTTTTTTTTCTCGTTATGCTAGATCAAGTTCCCTCAATTTCTTTGTCAATAATAAAAGTGTTAAGAAAATTTTACTTGTAGTTTTGGAGTTGATGTAACTATTTTTAAATTAATCCTTATTTAAATTGCATTAATTGTCCATGTAAATTTATCTGTATCATAGTATGTTGAATGTATCATAGTATTGTAGAATATATATATATACATTCAGACATTGAATGCATTACAAAAATGTTATTTAAAGATTAAAGAGACGTAAATTGTAATTAAGTAAAGGAACAAAAAGTGTTTTTTTGGCGAGGAAACTCTAATAGAAACCTTGAGGCCTATTATATGAGCTCCCTTCCTAACCTAAGACTAAATATAACAAATAAAATAGCGGCGAAATCTGTCAAATCATACTAAGATATAATTAGGATAAAAAGCAAGCAAAACAAAACAGACAAAGAAACTTTTGAATATAGGATCCTCTCGAATGTGGGCCTCTGTTGATTTCCTAATTCTCCACCAAATCATAGTTGACCAAATTCAGTAAAGCTATATAGTGGGAATAGTTTATCTACATCGATCGGCCAGTTGAACCCGAAATAATACGAAATAGCTTTGAAAAACGCGCTTAACCCAATTTCCTCAAACGTATATTTGAATTCATGATAAATACAGCTCCACCAGCTTCAAACAGCGTCTACGGAAGAGAAAAATGGTTTTGATATAACAAAATTAGTTCAACAAATCATGTCTGGCACTGTGGTGCAGTGGTCAAGGAGTTGCTTGCACATGCAGATGACGCTGTTTCCTATTTTTGTTTTTTTGTTTATTTTTTTTTGTACCGTTTTCTTTTTCTCTGTTTTATCTTTGTTTTTTAATCCTACTTTTCCTTTTGGCCTGTTTTCCTTTATTCTTAATGCTGACCCTTTACAGCTTTGCGAGGTTTAGGTGCCAGTTATGATATTCGCTCCGCACACTTAATTGACTCTCCTTCTCACAGGGCGCAGAGGAGTTATTTGTGATGGTACTTAAGAGCGACGGTCAGGAAATATCGACCATCGAGTGGCAAGTGTTGAAAAAATGGATTTTTTTCATTTTTTGTCCATAAATAGCTTTTAGGTAGATAAGTTATCTGATGTAAGTTGTTCTCGCAAAAAGGCTTTTATTTTCGGGAAAAGTTAAAATATCAGTTTTCGTGGCCGGAGCCTCAGAATGGCCGTATTTTCAACCCGAAATTTGCCAACATCAACTCTCATCGCGTTCACAAAAAAGGCGCAAGGAGAAATTTGGACACTTTCCATCAATAGAACAACTCTTCTTCTTTCAATAGAAGTTACTTTCAAAGCAATATCGAGACTGGTTGAACTGACATAATTCAAAAACGAAGAACAGGTTTTTACGGTGACAAAAACTTTAATTTAGTAGTTGTTTTCTGCGACATTATTCTTCATGTGGGATAGCTCAAAATTTTCCCAGTCCTCGTTTATTCACACATTTAGACATTCATCTAAAACATACCTGAGAATTGGCTTGGGTTCCTAAAAGCAGCCTCCAAATGAAAGCATCGAAGTCGGGCAAATATAGTGAAGCATGACCAAAACAACTTATTTAACGGCTCCAAGTTTCCTCGATCGTAAAGTCACAAGACGAAATATCTTCCTGTTCCGTCAATCTCAGCGCATTACCATTGTTAAAGTCCTTATTTTTCTTACTACCGTGATTCCGTGACTGTCACTTGACGTTACCGTCTCTTCAAACGTACGTTATGACAGGTGCTGTCACGGAAGAGATTAGGGACCTCACGATCCGACAACGGCGACGGCGACGTGGGACTTTTTTACTTCCGGTTACGTACTGCGCATGAGTAGATTTCTGAGACGGCGTTGTCCCTTCACGCGCGGACGTCTAGAAGCCTTGTTTGACGTTGTGCGAAAACGTGGAAATTAAAACCCAACTATGGCAAAGGAATCAAGGTAAAAACGAGACTTTGCGACTAAATTTAAAGAATACTAGTTTGTATGAAATGTCCGAAACGAACAGAGCGTGGAGTCTTTTGTATACGACCACAAACTGAATGGAGGGAGATTTGACTTATTTTGCTTTGTATTTGTTTGTGATTGTACTTCACTCGCTATCACCGGGCTTTCTTATGACTTACTTTCCAACTTTTTTCTCGATCAAAAAAAGAGAACAATTAAGCTTAATTTTATTTTGGGTTTACTAGGAAATAGTAGAGAGATTTTGTCGGCAGCGGTACTAGATTCGACCGATGCAAAGTGTATAAATAGTTTCATTGAGCTAATTTTCATTTATAATCGTAGATTAACCTTATTTTACAAGGAACTCACTGGCTGGGTTGAACAGTTATATCGACGAATTCCGACTACCGCAAATATTGCTATATTTATAACTGAATCAAAAACAAATACAAAACAGAGACGTTCACATAATTTCCACTGTTTCCTAATTAAATAAGAATTATTTTACAAAATCCAAACTTTATTGATTGCCCAATAGTTTGCTCCAAATGCTACACATTTTTTAGTAATTCATGACTG
>BOPM01000560.1:207251-217729 GCA_022179025.1 Porites australiensis | reverse complement strand
CACGTAAAACCGTTGCGGAAACATGACGGTAATCACATGTTTCCGTTAGCGGATACATTACGTTTACCCGTGTTTCCGTCGCTGCGGTTTCGGCGGAAACGTACCACTTTTTTATACGTTTCCGTCAAATTTCCGTCTAAGGAAACACGTGTTTCCGGAAGCATAAATGCGTGGCATCCTTGCGGAAACACGCGAAAACGTTCCGGAAACAAGTCAATTTCATGTTTCCGTTAACGTAATCGGATGTAACTATTGCGGAAACACGAGTTTACGAGTCGGAAACTGGTGTTTTCAAGTTATTTCCATCGTGGAAAAAGCGCTTTTCACCATGCTGGGGTGGTTTTCCCGCCATCTATAGTAACAAAAACCCATTCTCTCGACATTTTTATTGCACAAAATAATACCAAAGCAATCTTTCCAAGTACTTTCTTTATTCACCTTGCTTCCTAAATTGATGCATGACAATCAGGTCTTCTTATGGTATTTATTTATTACATTGCTTAAGTTCAATTACATTTTAAGTGTGAGTGCCTATTCACACTAGCAATGAACAAGAATATTTAGAGGCTTCCTTTAAGAAATCCACTAGACATTTTCTGTAGGACGTAGTGTTTTTTTTTGGTAAAGAAAATGTCAAATCTGTTAACAAATTAATATCCTTTATAGCAGATAGTGATAAACACTTTCATGTGCAGCTTATGGCTAGTGATAGTTTTGGTTGTCTATAATATTTCAACAAAGTGGAATATGATTTGTCGGGTGAATGTACATTGTAGTCCTGAGTAGGACTGTTGTTGAGAGCGACTAACGTTTTGACATCAAGGTGATCATCATTTTCATGGGCATTGTCAAAACATGGATTTCAAGAGAACTTACCGTATTTAAGGAGTACCCCCCTTCCCCCTGGTCAAATGATGCTTGCATAGGGTAATACAGGATAAATAAAAGTGGTTTTACTAGTTTAACTCCAATGCTGGTTTTGTTGTCCACTGAAATGAAGACTTAAAGGGGCTGTGTCATATTATTTAGTTTTGTCTGGATCACTCTGTTACAGTCAATTTCACATTATTTACCACGCCACATTGCAGAGTTCGATGGGAAATTGGGAAGCCAATTACATAGCAAGTTAGGGAATCAAATTGCAAACTTCAAGACATAGTTGTCAACTTTGGTGTGACTGAACTTCAAAAGTTTGCTCAACAGTAACTTCACTTCCCAGTTGTTTTAATCACTTAGCTCTTGTCAAAGAAGTGCTTATTCCTGGGATCACATAGCCTGCGAAAACATCCGTTTCTCCTCGCTCTTTGCCGCTGGGGACATTTCGCAAGGAGGAACGTCTGCGACTCAGCGACAGAAATTCCATACTGATCACGTAAAATCTGTCCGGAATCCGGTCAGAAGCGCTGATTGGTCAACGGAGTAGTTAAATTGTTTTAGCTATTGTTTACTAATGACAGACAAAAGGCAAAAAGCCACAAAGGTCAAATGTAAACGCGAAGAATCTCTAACAAAACAGTCAATATTTGTGCAATATACTCTTGTCTAGAAGACGCATTTGAGTTTTGCTGGAGCTCGCTGGCAGATGAACACAACATTTTCCCAAAACCGACCAGAAGACACATAAAACTGGACAAATTTATATTTGGAACCCCATGACTACCGGATTTATTATGTAAACATTGATTTGCGTCATCAGTATGGAATTTCTGCCACTGAGTCACAGACGTTCCTCCACGCAAAACGTCCACAGCGGCGAAGAGCAAGGAGAAACGGATGTTTTTGCAGGCTAAGGATCACAGTTACTGAAAAAGAAAAAAATTTCTTCAACTTTTTCTTGAGCGTTCTCAGTTGAGCATTATATTATTATTATAAGCTCCTTTTTGGAACTATTGTCAACTTTTTTGCACAAGTAACCCAAATCACGTGTCAATACATGACTTATCGAACCTTTGCGTGTCAACAACCTGATTTTCGATTAAAATTTGTCTTTCTATAGCACACAAACTTGGTCTGCTGTTTTCCCAACTCTGTGTGGGGGCTTCCTGGACGTATGAACCGATCAACAATATTTGTTATGGTCTTTCTCAGTAAATAAAACTGGAGCACTATTTGGAATGGTTTTGAACCCCAGTGATTTTGTTACTTCTGCGTCTTGCGTCCCTTACACATAAAAATAATTCCCCAAAGACGCAAAATAATAATTTCATGGCATGCGTTCCGTAGGATGCAAAGGATGATCGATCGATTTGAAGATTTTTTGGTAGAATATCCTTTTTGTGTGATTTCCGTAGCTGTTGTTTAAAGACGTATACTTATTTTAGTCTTTTTGTGCTTTAAATATATAGAAGGACCATATTTTGATTTCAGTAAACTGTAATTAAGAGTTTTGGTGTCTGTCTCCAGATTAACTGTCTGGTTAAAAGGCCCATACCAAGCATTTTCAATTAAGGACTCCTTGTTTTCTAACTGGGACTCACTGGATATGGACAGGGACTCTTGACTATTCACAAGATGAGTCCCAGGACTCACCATATACACTACTTGTAACAAAATCACTGGAACCATCTAACCATTTTTCTACAATCATTTCACAGACCTCACAGTGCAGCACCTTGCCCTGATTAGTAAAAGGATTCAGGTTTATTATGTTGCAGTTTCCTGCTTGGGAAATTACTGTACTTATCAATCACAGCTTTGTGTCAACAAATATGACTCCCAAGCATTATATCAAATGTTACAGACCACAAAAATGAAATATGGAAAACTGTTAAGCTTACCTCGTCTTACCATCTGTATTCTCCGTCACAATCCTCCTCCTTGGATAGCCTTAGCATGGTAAAACACTCCAACTTTTAAATCATACTTGCGCATCACGAGGTTTTTGTCTCACGTTCTTCAGAACGTGGGAAGCGATCGATTGCTGAAGGCCGATCTGTCGCTAAATATACATAACAACCCTTAGATGTCTTGTGGCGTCATCAGAAAGCAAAAATATACCGATTCCACGCTCCTAGAACCTACCGAAGTTGGCAAGTTTAAAGCCGTTGCAATCACTTTCAAAATGGACGCCAAAAAGAACGACCGCAATGAGCATGAGCAAAAGAAAAGTCCGATGACCATCACTTCGCTCTGTTCTAGGCCCCATTCTCTCTTGTTTTCTCCGTCTGAGAGCATTTTATTTTTACGCCGGTACTGATTGACATCAATCTGGCAAATATCGAAAGCTGTTAGTAAGCTCTGCGATTTTTATCACTTAGAATCGAAAGCAATGGCAACCTCGCACACTTCACAGTCTTTGTATTATCGCAACGCGCGCGAGTAATGCATTAGAACCGTTTAACGGCCCGATCTCGAGAGTAAATTTACCTTTATTCACCTTGATTGTACGCAAAGGAAAAGTTTCAGAAACATTGATTCTATGATTTTGGACATGGGTTAAAAAACCTGAAACGTAACGGAAACAAGAAAGAACGGAAATGTGATAACAGAAATGTGGCGGAAACATGATCGTTCGTTTCCGACGCGGAAACATGACGGAAACGCGTCCCGTCCATGGAAAACTAGATCACCATGTTTCCGCAGCGCGGAAACGTGACGGATATAAGCAACTTCCCGTTTCCGTCGAGTTTACAAAATACGGAAACACGTTATTTCGTCCTGTGAATTTGCTCCCTGTTGTGGGTACTTTGCCTAATTACCCAACCTAAACCTCAGTATAACATTCCATATCCTAAGAAAGTAAGATTTTTTAAGTTGGTTTAATTTTCAAACTAAGGGTGTCCTTTTGTGTGCAAGGTGTTTGCAAGACGGTGATTGATCATGAAATTAATTTTACTTTATTTACACCAGAAAGAGTGGCTGGCATAAAACGCAGCGCAGAGTGTGTGGAAGTCGAGGGAAGTGTTAAATCTCTGAAGTCAGACGTCGCTGATGTGCAACTGCGATTAACACAAGTGGAAGAAAAACAAAGCTCCGCTGAACCTCCAATAATTCCAGGTAAGAAAAAGTATTGATTGACATAAGTTCGGCCGGAAAATTCCTAAAATGATCTGTACAGTACCCCAAATTATCATTAACGCAAATGATCCCCAAAATGGACCGCAAATGATCCTCGACCGTAAATGATCCCCAACATAGACCGCAAATGATCCCGTGAAAAATTGAGGAATGGAATGGATCTTAGTTGGATAATGGATGAAAAATGGGGCGGTTTACAACGTAACCTGCGAGGGAAAAAGGAACTTTTCCTTCTCGCCTTCTAAAGGAAAGGGGAAGGAGGACGCCAGATCACAGGTTAATCTATACAACGCGTAAGAAAAATGGAATAAATCGGAAAAGGATATGGTATAAAACGTACTAATTCATTTGACAATTGCTTCAAATTTCGCTTCATCGCTGAAAAAATTTCAGATAGGCAGGAGATTACGCACAAATAACTCTATTATTTTGACGCCTAGAAGCTCAACTTGTCTACTGAGGAATAGAAAGCCGGGCACCCTCTACTTAGCAAGAGCTCTATCGGGCTTAAATGATCATGATTTGTTTTTGGAAGCGAATTAATTCTCAGAATATTTAACTTTGATTTTTCTCTGAAGTATTAATTCTGGATTAATTCTACGTGATTAACACCAAGACATTTGTATACCTGAATACCTATGCTTTACTCAACAAGACATGATTTAAAATAAACAAACGTCAAAATGCCCCATAATTTATCATTCTGAACAGGTTTCCCTTTATTTCGAAATAGCAACTTGCTTACAGCTCATGAACATGTCGCGAATAGTTATATTGTCGCCAACCTGTATATATGTATTTAATTGTTTTGCACTTGCTGTAGAAACACGAGGCTAGGGACTCCGATCCATTTAACAAACTTATTTAGAAACTGACCCCAAGTCGATCACAGCAGTTCACTTCAATTCTGGAGAATGCAGCTGCCAGACTGATTACACGCTCTAGGAAGTGCATGTGATTACAAAACTCCCCCCGGGGGGTGACCACTCCCCTGTAAAAGTGACGTAGGTGCTGGTCGGAAAATTTCGAGAACACCCCTAAAAGGTACCAGAATCTTCAGTTGTTTTATGGGCGTGTTCCAAATTCATTTTAACCCCTAAGAGGTACCAATTCAATAGCAACAAATTATATAACTGGCACTGAAGATGACCTTCGAACACTTTCTTCTCAACATTCTCAAGGACTTTTTGAAAGTATTGTCATAAGTTTTTATCCTAATCGGTCATTTTAGGTTTTAGCACCCTAAGCGGTACCAATCCACAAATTTAAACTCCTTCGGTCATCTTCTACGCTCAGTCTGAATCCTTTTAGCTTTAACCTTAAGACCTATGGATCTAGAGCATTCGCCGTCTCAGCCCCGGAGCTTTGGAACAAACAACCTGACGACATACGCTCATGCGAGAATCTAAGCCTTTTTACGAGCATAAACTTAAAATCTACTTTTTTAAGAACTGTTATTTTAGTCATTAGGAAGATTCATTTGATTTTATATGTGTTTTTATTTAAATTTAAATTTATTTTAATCAATATTTCTTTTAATTCTAATTTTTACACTTTGTTAAGCGCCTAGCTAATAACTGGATAGGCGCTATAGAAATGTTCTTATTATTTGCTATTTATTAAGTCCCACAAAATTTACGCGAGAATCGGGTCTTTTGGCTAGCCGGCGAATGCTTTGACCTGTTAACGAAAATGCACAGCGGGACCATAGTATGACACAAAAACTGCAGCTATTTAACTGGAATAGTGTTACCTTCACTTTCATAAAAATTATTTTCTCAAGTCGATAAGTATAAGCAATTGACTGATTTTGAGGAAGTGTTTATCTATATCGAAGTTAAATACAGTATGTTGAAGTCTTAAGCTAAACTGTTTGATGGTGACTAAACAAGACCCTGCGATGCGTACCTATTTTCTTGTTTCTTTGATTTAACGATTTCTTAAAATTAGTGAGTTTAAGTTTAATTCTTGATTAGATTGAAAAAAGTCTTGAATGTATTTTTCATTTACTTGTTATGCTTTTATTTGAGGAGCAAAACTTTACTTTTACTACTTTTTGTAAGAATCAAAATTGACACGATGATCCGCTAATTTGAATCCAAGCGAATCCTTTTTTTCGTTTGGGATCAATTGCGGTTGAAGTTGGGGATCGTTTACGGTCGAGGATCAGTTGCGGTACTGTACAGATCCCTCCGTTCATAAGCTTCTTCGAAACCCTCTCACTTTCAAAAGAAAAATGTTTTGCCTCTCCTGGGAATCAGTTGGGTAGAACATCCCTTGTACAGCATATCATTGATACTGGTGATGCTGCGCCTATTAAGCAAAGGCCGTATAGAGTATCTCCTGATTTTAGGAAAGAGATTGACCGTCAGGTGGACGAGATGCTTGAAAAAGGAATAATAAGCGAGATCGGAGTTTCAGCGGTCAATCAAGTAATCGCGTGGGACTGGTAACAAGTCGGAATAAAAAGAGTTCGCTTCAAGCTGCTTCCGTAGTTGTTTTCCTGCTTTATGAGTTTTTTTTTTCCAGCGATCGTTGTATTTTACATGTAACAAGGTTTTTAAGTTACAATATTACCAGGATTTGCGCTGTTGTGGGCTGCAGTAGCAGTACATATCAGCTGCAGAAATGGAGGAGTGGATTTTGTTCCACTCACAATTGCAGCCGTGCAAGCTCCACGTGCACATGTCCCGAACCGTTTCGCTTTATCCTATTCCGACATTGAAAAAAAAACCTGAAAGGAGGATGGAGTGGATTAAATCTATCAATCGTAAAGATCCCAAAACAGGGAAAAACTGGCAGCCAAGCGACGACGACAGGGTGTGCTCCAATCATTTTGTGGAAGGATAACCAACCGAGGAACATCCCTGTCCCACTATTGATATTGGTTACACAAACCAGCCGAAAAAAACACCAGGTAAGAGCAGCCCGCAAAGCAAGGACTATTCAACAGTGTACAAAATACAGCCCTGCAGAAAAAAGGCTAAAATTGAGGAGGAGCAAACTGAGATTCACGGTGCTATTTCGGGCGAAGATGTTGACAATTTATAACGTTAATCATGACCACAACCACATCCATGTGTGCGATTGTGCTCACATTTGCATATGCCCAGGATGTCATAGGAAGGAGAAAACAATTGTTAAACTACAGTTGGAACTGGAAGAGGTGAAAACCGAAAATGTTCTTCATAAATAAGCAGCAAAGATCAAGATGAGGAATATTTTGAATAGGTTTTTGAAAACTGATGCAAAGATCAGGCCATATGCAGGCTTGCCAAATAAAAAAACTTTCAATGACCTGGTCAGTTATGTCACTCGGAAGGCCAAAAATTGGTCTGGGTAGGTCGATAAAGGTTATTTCAAGAAAGTTTCGGAGAAATTTCAAGGCACCACCAAAAAAGACAGGGCCACGGAGAAAACTGTCAGTGAAAGAAGAGTTAACTTTGGTGTTACTGAAACTAAGAACAGCTGGCACAAATGAAATGCTTGCAGACTTGTTTGATAGTAGTAATGGTGGAGCCTCCCAGGTGATCAACAACATGGGTCAAGTTTCTTGCCCAAGAATTAAAGCCTCTGATATTTTGGCCATCAAAAGATGTAATTCGAGAATGTTACGCGGATAATCTTTTAGAGGACGGGTAGCTTGCAAACCAAACTGAACGCAGGGTTGTCGGAACAGCAACAAGAAAATTTATTCCAAAAATGAACGTAGTTTCCACGAAGTAAAACTCCACAACAGCACGTAACTCGTTAAACTTACACGGCCTCCGCCAAATTCACTTCGCTGGGACTCGCCTACTTATATAATTTTACAATAAGATTCTAGAACTTTCTAAATAGTCTAATTATAGAAAGATTACAAAATATACCGCTTTAGAAACGCTTATGCAGATATAATCATCAGATTATTAGAAACATAACACTGTGAAATTTCTTGTCGGAATTGCACCAAGTGGTATGATCAGTTTTCTTTCTAAGGCATGGGGTGGCCGTGGGTCTGACCAACACATCACTCGAGAGTCTGGGTTCCTTGATCTCTTGGAACCTACAGACTTAATATTGGGCAGACAGGGGCTTCACAATAAAGGAAGATCTCGTGATGAAAGGAGCCACATCGGAAATCCCACCACCTAGTTCAGGACTTGAACAGATGTCCAAAGAGAAAGTTATGGCAACCAAAAAATTTGCCAATGCACGCTTACATGTGGAGAGAGCTATGGGTCGAGTGAAAAGTTTTTTCAATTTTAAAGCGAACTCTACCTATTACACTTATACCTCCTGATGATGACATTCTTGTGATTTTTGCAAGTATTTCTAATTTGTTAACCCCTCTGGTGTAATAAACTTTAAAAATTCTGCTGGCCAGAACCTTTTTGGAACAGGCTGCAAAAATTGCATCAACGAACAAAGTTAGTTGACAATTTTGTCTTTGGACAAAAAGGCCTGCTATGAGGTACATGAGGAACACAACATCCTGATATTACAACTACTTACAGTGAATAAAATGTAGCTTAGCCCGTGAGATTCAAAAGGAGAAATTTTTGTCTTGCTAACCAAAGACAGTCATTGCTAAAGGAGCTGCATTCACACTTTAGGTACCAGATGTGATACAATGAACTAATTCTGGAGCAATATGATTATGAAAAAAATATTCAGCTGCATCTAAAATTTGTAGCCACCTCTGTTGATTAAACAGGATCCTCTGTAAGTGCACACCGTGACGTGTATAAACCAAAAAGTCACACCATCTCTTACCAGTTACACCCATTTGGGTTTGTACCTGGCTGTAATATGGGTGGCTGCTATTAAGGGTAACTTTGTCATTGACTGCACTTTTTCTAAGATACCTCAGGTTATTCTCAGAAGGAATTTGGTGTTCAATACTATATATAGGGGCACTTAATTTCTAATATTCCCTCACCACAACAACTGCAACTAACTACTGCATCAGGACTTGCACCAACAAAATACTTCTTTTGCATTAAAAATAATCCACATGGTTCTGCTTTTACATCCTTGTGGCCAAGGCGCTTCCTTTCTTCCAAGTAGTGTTGTCTTGCTTCGTTCCCATTTTGTAAGGCAGGAATATTGTCTAGAGTTGAAGACTACCCTGTAAGTTGCTTTGTTAATGAAGAAGCAGAAGAAGAGTCATTTTTATCTTTAATTGATTTAACCATAGTCATTAATCTATGGCTAGTAGAAGCTGCTGTTCTCCCCACTCGCTGAGACTTCCAGTCAGTAATTTGGCTTTGTCCACGTGTATGATATTCTAAGACCTCAACTTCCTCAGAAGAGAGCTCTAGCAAATTTTAAATGAGGTCTTCTGCAGTTGTTACCTTGGATACAAGTCCAGGTAAGCTTAATGGTACTGGTGTTGTTGGCTCCACATCAATGCTTTTCTCAAGGTTGAAGTCTACTTCAGGTGGGTATTGAGGAGGCCTAGCCATAGCTGTATACAAGAAGGCACACGCATCAGAAGCCCTGCCATAAAATGCATCTACCAGATTGTCCAGGCTTGGCTCTTTTCCAGGAGTAGTGACTGATTGCTTTTTTACTTTGAACAGCTGTCTTGTACCAGGGATGTTCCTCGGTTGGTTGTCCTTCCACAAAATGTTTGGAGCACACCCTGTCGTTGTCGCTTGGCTATATGGAAGCAGCTTGAAACGAACTCGTTTTATTCCGACTTGTTACCAGTCCCACGCGAATATTTGATTGACCTCTGGAACTCCGATCACGCTTATGAAAGAGTCTGTCTCTAATTGGAGCTCTCCAGTTGTTTTGGTAAAAAGGGTCACATAGATTTTGTGTTGATTTTCGTAAAATTAATAAAGTCATTAAAAACACCCGTTCAATTTAATTGGGACTCGTTCAATATAATTGGGACTAATTGCTGTTAGCTGTTATTGCCTGTTATCAGCTATTAGAGCCAATCAGGATCAAGATTATCTTTGGCTAAGAGCTAGTCTAATGTTATCAGATAACAAGCCCATTAGATCCAATGGCAAGCTTGTTAGTGAATAACGGAATAACAGCTAATAACAGCTAATAACAGCTAATAATACTTCACCCATTATACCCAATCACAAGTTTGTTAGAGAATAACGGGATAATATGCTACATTCCACAAGTGTGAATTTGACCCGTGAGGTAAAAATCTATTTCATGACAAGTCAGTGCATCATTCTCGAGTACATACTGGAAGGTTGCACGCATACATGCACATTTGATCCATTAGCTGCCGTGAACTCATCTAAAACTCTTTTTGGTTTACTTATCATGTTTTTGAAAAACGTCAAAATTTTACCGTTTTCAAATAACCGATAGGCTTTTTAACCCAGGACCTACGAAACAGTGGAATGTTCAAGAATAGAACAAGAAAATCAGAAAATTACGTTATGATCTTTGAAGAAGCGTAGCTCATAACAAGCATGCAACTATCCAACGATCTCTCGATAATAGGT
>BOPM01000560.1:188521-199827 GCA_022179025.1 Porites australiensis | reverse complement strand
TTATGTGCTGCACAATTAAAATTTTGATTGCAAACTGACCTCGGACGTGAAAATTCAGCCAGCTGTTACAGGCAGGGAAGACAGTTGCTTTTGTTTTTTCTCACAATGGTCACGCGTTGGTCACGCTCTACGTCCAATTTTTATGCTCTGATTGGTCAAAATTTGAAAGGTGAGTTCATGCGGAAAATTTATGCAGCATCTTGAATCTTGTTTACTTTGACAGCTAAGGCTGACAGAGTTTTGTGTCAACTTGTGATGTTTTTAACTGTCTTTTTTCGCTGGATGTGCAAAATGAAATTCAGCTGCTATCAGGAGTCCTCTGTTATTCATGGCTAGTTTGTTTATTGGGTTTTTGGTTGAGGAATACGTCGCTGGTCAAAGTCGGAAATCCGATTTCGGATGGCATCGTTTTCGTTTTCACCTTGCTTGATGCGTAAGAGGATTGCAAAGTCTGAAGCGATACTGGCTGAAGCGACTGTTATGCAGGCTGGGAGCATGCGCGTTGAGGATTCGGCTGGCAGGTAAACTCAATGTTCCCTGAACCCGAACTTTGTTTCGCCATTTATGCAGAATTGTTGACCTTTTTTCGGATGCCATTGGTTGTTGTGCCCTATGTTCGCACTACTGAATTAATTGATGGTATACCAGCTAAAATTCTTAAGGTTGCTGCTAGTCCTTGTTCAAGGCTGCTTACACCGTTGATGAACCTCTATTTCGAATCTGGTGTGTTTCCAGACAGGCTAAAAACTGCAAGAATCACACCGATTTTCACCGGCGGGGCAAAATTTGACAGAGAAAAGTACAGACCAATTTCCGTTCTTCCTGTTGTGTCAAAAATCCATGAGCAGTTTGCAAATAAACAGCCACAATCATATGCCAGATAAGACGGTCTTATCACAAAAGAACAGTTTGCATATTCGAAGAACTCTTCAACCGTTGCCGCGTTACTTAAAGTAATCGACGAATGGAAATAAGCAAAGGATAAAGTTATGATCACTACAGCCGTGTTGTTAGACTTACGGAAGGCCTTCAATGTCATTGATCACTCATTATTACTCCAAAAACTCAAAGCATACAGAATCTCTGGTGCTGAGCATGCATGGTTTCGCAGCTACCTTGCCAACAGAAAGCAGTTTGTCCAATGTAACGGGGTTATACGCGAAAACGGGAGACAACACAGGCAAATCGAGAGAACTGTCACCCATGGAGTCCCCCAACCCTTTTCCGTATACACTTTAACGGTGTAGTGTCAACAACACTAGAAAACAGAAGCAATGACCGTAGCAAAGAAGGCTGCCATGTCGAGTGCTGACATAGTTGTAAATAACAATAAGCTAAATGTGGTTGAGACCTTCAAATACCGTGGAGTGACTGTTGACAGCCGTCTTAACTGGGAACCTCACATATCACAGTTAATTGTAACAGATTCACCAAAATAGCACTCTTAAATAGACTTGCTGGCTTTCTAGACACAAAGATACTTCTGAGGATCTACAAACACACAATCCTCTCAGTGATCGATTATGGATGCATCGTATGGCATGAATGTAATAAGTCCCTACCAGAAAAACCGGAACGACTTCAAAACCAAGCCATGAGGGTTATTCTGAGGGCCAACAGAATCACCTACACACAATATATGAGGAACACACTAGGGCTGTTAACACTGTACAATATGAGACGATTCCTCAGATTTGTTTTTATTTTAAAAGATTGTAAACAACCAAAACTGCCCTAAGCAACTAGAGGGTTAACTAACCAGCAGGGGCTGAGCTCCAAAACAGAAATCTGCGGAACCAAGGCACTTTCGACCTATTACAAACTAAGACTTCTTCAGGAAGAAAGACTTTCCAAATTGCTGGTGCAAGTGACTGGAACTCAGAGAACATAGGAAAACGACTAGTATAGGCTCTTTTAAATTTAATCTTTTTAAACAACTGAGAGACAGTGACATTAGTAATCATAAATGTACAGTGTAACTAGTTGGTTTTTTTTTTAGTGTTTTTAATAGTTTTTAGTGGTTCTTGATATTTTTAATTAGTTTTTAGTAGGTCTTAAATTAACGGTTTTTCGGTAGTCTTATCTTAGCAGTTTTTAGCGTCTTTCAAATTTAGAAAAATTTGGAAATTTAGAATAACATTATTATAAACTTTACGCACTGGACATCTTGTTAAGAAGAGCGTTGTATAATGCTGATAGATATCTCCAGTATAAATAAAGCTTTTATTATTACTATTATTATTATTATTATTAAAGATTAATCGTTTGACTGGTAACCGAGCTACTCCATCCAATGATACAGTCGGATCCGGCATTGTGAAGCTGGCCGACAGTTTTGCTGACCGAACACCGGATCGGTCAGGTCCGTACCATATCTGACGCAGGCTTGCTTTTTTTCCTGAAGGCTCTTTGCCGTCGCTAATTTACCTCATAAACTCAGCTGATAAAACCAGATTTGCTGCTTTAGACATAGGTGTAGAGCATGCGCGAACGCTTTTGGCTCGAATGAAGGAGTCAACTTTTTTTAATTATACCAGGAATCGTTAATTTATCATTTAATTTTATCAGTAATATTGATATCAGGGGCGTAGCCAGGGTATGGTTCCAGGTATCTACAGAGGAATTGCATTTGAATAAATTATAATATAACATAACCATGCAAACATTATAATGTCTATTGTTATTATTTTATAGGAGAATCTATCACAGAAGCAAATTTAAGACCATCAAGGTCATTTGGTCTTCCAAACAAGGTTCCTAAATTTGTTGGCAGGGCAGATGTTTGTGAAGAAATCTCAAGGCGACTGACTTCTCTAGAAACGACCCTCATATCTCTGGTTGCTCCACCTGGATTTGGAAAGACAGCTGTTGCGATTAAAACAGGTCATGAGATGCTAGCAAAGGGAAAAGATGTTTTGTATGTTTCCTTAAGAACAGTGGACTCAGTAGAAGGGGCGGCAAAGAGGTTGCTTGAGATGATAGGCAAACCAGTTGGCAAGGATCCTGTCTCGCAAGTAAAATGTTTCCTTTCATCCCTTAAAAAAGAAACCATGCTAGTCCTGGACAATGCTGATGACTTGCAAAATGCAAAGAAGTCCGACTTTAATCAGTTTTTGGAGGAAGTTGGCCAACATGGAAAAAATCTTGTTATTTTAATAACAAGCAGGAATCCGTTGTCAGTGTTTGATTTCCCTTTCTTAAACTGTAACATTCCTCTTAAGCCTTTGGATGATGAAGCATCATTTTTCTTTCTGAAAAATTATGCTCCTAACATTCCAGACCAGCTTGCAAGACATTTTGCAAAGCTAAAGGTGTGTGGTGGTGTTCCTTTGGTATTGAAATTGACAGCGTCATTCTTGGAAAGCAAGACAATTGATGCCACACATCTTCACAGAAAGCTTAAAAACTGTCCACAGAGTTTTCTCAAAGAAAAGGATACTAAAATTCAAGAATTGTTCTCTCTTTTTAAGGTATTCTACCAAAATTTACGACCTGAAGCGAAAAAGGTTCTTTCTTGGCTGGCTGCATTTCCTTCTGTTTTCACCAAAATGGAGGCAAAGAACGTTTTGTTTTGCCAAGACGATTACTGGGATTTTCAATTATTACTCGACAGTTTAGTGTCTCACTCTGTGGTTCAGGAAGAAGAAGTTTACAATCATCTGCAGTACAGTCTGCATCCACTGGTGCAAGCTTTTTGCATTGCGTTCAGAGAGCATGAGTGCAGAGGGTACAATATGGCGATCAGGCTTTTTTCGTGGCATTATCTTGATCTTCTACGACGACTGAATGATGATTTCATCAGCACTAACTGTAAGGTTGCCATAGAAAAGTATCAGTCGAACAAAGAAAACATTGTTCATGCCCTTTTAGCTTCAACAGAGGATGAATTTTTAAAATGTTATGGAATTAACGTGTCAACAGAGACTGTGAATTTCCTGGCAAAAGTCATGAACCAGGACGAATTTATGACAATATATGAGAAGTTTCTGGAGGTGGCAGAAAAGCTGCCTGACAAAACTCTTTACAGTGAGTGCCTTGTGTCCATTGGATTCAAACAGTATTATTACTATGGCTACAAAGATGCCCATCGCACAAAAGCCAAATTGAACCTTCAAAAGGCACATGATCTGCAGATTGATCTGGGGATTTATGACACAGAATGTCAAGGTCACTGCAAAAGTAAGCTAGGGCTTTGCACTTTTCGTGCTGGAGACATAAAGAAGGGCATCTCCCTCATTGCACAAGGTATTGGTGTGCGTCGCAAGTTGGTGCGCTCTAATCACTCAGGAAAAATGGAACGGATGCATTTAGCAGCTGGATTCTGTGACCTGGGAGGTAAGTACTTATTTTTACAGAAGTAAGTTATATTTACAAAACTAATGTATACTGTTTATAGTAAAAGTGTTGCCCTAGTTATATGTAGTTTAAAAGCACTCCACAATGATTGGACTTGCGATCTAATAAACATGATTTAAAATCGCAATGGGTCAGAAACAGCCTAGTTGGCTATTTTCATGCATGATCAAGATGTTAAACTTGGGTTAAATGAGAAACTAACCCACAGACAGAACATGATTGCTATCTTGGGTGAACAAATAAGACTATTTAATAACTCGATGTAAAATTTGTTTCAATCTTGGACTGTCAAATTATTTTTCTCTAAAATCACTTAGCCTTTACCTCAAAAGTCAAATGAATGTGCCCTGAAGTGTGGATTGCAAGTTTATTGTTTGATTTGAATTATGAATTTATAAACGGGAGCTTCGCTTTTAGCCCTGGCTAAATCTATATATTAAGATACTGCGAGGGATCCTTCCAAGATCCTGAAAGATCCTCTTACCATCCTCAAAGATCTTGTAGGATACTAGCTAGGTTCTTTAAAAGATCCTTGAAGACATGATTTAAAGATCCTTAAAGGATCATGGCTAAATCTTCAAGGATCTTTACAAAGATCTTTGCCAGGATTTTTGAAAAGATCTTAGAAAGATTCTTATCACCTCCTCCAGGAACTTCAGAGAATCCCTTAAACATCCTTATCTTTAAGGATCTTTGGCTGATCTTGGAGGATCTTTGAAGATCCTTAAGGATCCTGTGAGGCTTTTTACCAGGGACCATTTTTCAGTGGTCATCATGATATCATTGTTCAGATGATTTTCCTTGTGTTTTTGTAGTGCGTCCTTCTTATACATGCCACAATACATTCTTACTGTGGGTGTTTTCTGTTACGCAGAGGTCTTGTCTTTAAGTGGTCAACACCAAGCAGCTCTCAATATTTTGGAGAATATCTGTTTAGTCAAGTACCGTGAGCTGTTGGGGACGCACCCCTTCACTGCCTCACTGTTGGACCAAATTGGTAATATCTATCAGACCCTTGGTAAACCTCGGCAAGCTGTAGCTTTGAAGAAAGAATCTCTTCGAATGAGACACTTCCTGTTAGGTATGCAGGGTTCATAGTTTAGAAATGGAAGCATTATATAAACGCCTTAATTATTTCTAATAACCTCAGCTCATAACGTTTAATTAATATGTTATTACCTTAAGATAAAACTTGATTTCAAGCTTGTCCTTTGGGCACGCAGCTCTCACATTTTGCTTGCCCATTGCAAAAAAAATTGAAAATAAAATTTGTAATTTGTTTACCCACGAAGCACTAAGGAGTTCATAAGAACTCGTTTAAACGTGTCCGTGCGTTCCAGATCGAATTGGAATTTTGAAAGTGTTGGTTTTTAAGGAGGGGGGAAAACCGGAGTACCCGGAGAAAACCTCTCGGAGCAAGGGAGAGAACCAACAACAAACTCAACCCACATATGGCGTCGACGCTATATGTGCCATATTTTTTTTACTTGATTTTCTTAGTTAGAGCGATTTTCGTATGACCTTGAAAAGTGTTTGCAGTAAGTATTTGTCATTTGTTTTATCAGCCAATGGATGAAAAGATCAAAACATGGACTCTACGATCGTTTTCCCGCCAAAGAAAACCCTTATATGGAGAAGGCATTGTTGGATTGGCAAATCGTGGTGCATGAATTTTTTTTATCCGAGCGTTCGCTTAACCAACTAAAAGCCACAGGGTTTTGTATTCGTTCGATGAACAAATCAAATCACTCTATTTCCGTTCGTTTGTTCGAATTATCTTGAGATCACTTTGATTTCTTTGATTTATCGTTAACTTACGGAGGAAGAAAGAATTATTATTTTCGCTTGCAATGGGTTTAAACCCACTCACCTGTGCGTCCCCTCAGATCCGAGGAGACTATAAGCTAAGGGATTAGTTTATTACACCACTGGGACGCAAGGTAGTTTAGGGTATGAGAAATAGCTATAACATTATGCAGTACTTTAAGGACAAGATTTGGCACCCAAGTTTGTGACTTTTCGGCTTGTTACTTCGGCTGAGCGCGAAGTAAAGGATTCGCGACGCTCAGGAATGTTTCAAAGTTGCATTCAGATGTCCCGAAGTTGCTTTGGAATTAGTTCGAGATATCCTCGAGTTCTTTGATTTATTCTTATTCTTATTTAATATATAGATTTAGCCATGGCTAAAAGCGAAGCCTCCGTTTCTATACGTATTATAAAAGCAATCAGATTTATACTAATAACATGAACTCCAAGGCAAAAAAAAAAGAAAGAAGGAGCCTTCGGCGTCAGTTCACCTTTAGAGGGAAGGGCTAAATGATTAAGAAAAAATATCCCGCAAACAGACCTGAATTGAAAAAATTGTGAAATTGTAGGTCTCTTCAGTAGCAGCAATTTCACAGGTTACGATTTCTAGGGTCAGTATTTCTGTCTTAAAGGGAAGACCTAAAAGAAAATTAGGCCGAGTTAGGGACTTTTGTGTTCCTGTAAGCCCATCATATTTTCTTTTCTTTTCCTTTTTTTAACGGGCTTGGACGAACAGCTGTACGTAGCCTTTACATTTATACAGCCTCACAATACCTGATAGAAAGTTTTATCGTATGGTGTATGTTTTCTTTGAGGAGAGACATAGGGAAGCAAACTATAACATTTTTGGCTACCGATAACTTTAATTCAATCTTTGACCTTTTTTTAAAAAAATAAAAAGACAAACTCAGACTCGAAAAGCCGACGAGTCTGTCGTTAGAATAGAGGAGAACTCTTTCATATATGAAGCCGTAAACAAACGACTAAAAACGAACTTCATTCAAGCGGTTTCAGCTGTATTCATGGCTCGAGGTCTGGAAAAAGAGCAGCATGCTGCAAAATTTATTAATGGCGAGTAATGAATAAGAAAGTGAATATGAATAGTAATTTAATGGAACACGTACAAAAACAACACTTTAGTTTTAATTCAAGAATGGGGAGCAGCCCGTCTGAAGTGTTTCTAAAAATCTCACGATCTGTAGTCTCACGATCGTGTTTTGAGCTAATGTTTTGAATGAGCAATGACAGATGAATAACTTAATTACTTGAAAATTTTTATTCCAAAACCCATAAGTTAATCCTAAAAAGCAAATCGCGTAACACTTACTGGATCGTGGATAACTCAGGATAATCGACTGAGCACATGGCAAAAAAATCAATTTAAAATGCATATTCTTTCACGCCGATGTAAGAATGTAGAAAATGTTCATGAAACCTTTATAAATATACAAAAATTTCCCTTTAAAAAACGTACTTTCCCTGATCATAGAGTATACAAAATGTACCTCAAGTTTCTTCAGAAACCTGGCTGCTTCGGTTGGTTCAAAAACTCTTCAAAACAACCTAAGCGCTCTGATCAGTCGTGAAGAAAACAAGGTGGAATTCCTCGAAAGACCATTTAAAAGCGAAAAGCTCTCGTTGGTCCACAAAAAGGAAACTGAGCATTCTTTTGAACTTTCTCTTTCCATTTGTGCTTTTTATTGGTTTGTTTTCAATCTTGAAAAAACCCGCTAGGGGAGAGGGGAGGAACTCGTTTCTACTTACCTTTACCCGGATAGTCCCTACGGACATACGTATGGGCGTACGATGACGTCATAACCAAATTTCTCGGATGGATAGTTCACCAAATTTTCTTAGGTATGGACCTCTATGCTCGCGCCCGCGGAGGCGCCGCTATTATTCTAGCCAGAAATATTGACTGCAAAAGTATTTTACAGAAAACATTGAAGGAATTTGGGCTAGTAGCTTCAAAATACAATCAAAAATCGAGATACAAGAGCAATTTTCAGTGTCTGCCTATGTCCTGTCAAAAATCACTGGGTCACACTATTCTCATGGGTTCGCCACCTAAAGTGCAGCCTTTGTTTGTTAGCTCTACCAAAAGAATCACTGGGTTACACTACACTCATGGGTGCGCCACCTGAAGTGCAGCCTATGTTTGTTAGCTCTACCTAAAGAATCATTGGGTTACTCTGCACTCATGGGGGCGCCACCTAAAGTGCAGCCTATGTTTGTTAGCTCTACCTAAAGAATCACTGGTTTACACTTACTGTACTCACGGGGCCTAAAGCTCGCGTTTGGCTCGCGGCCTCTTCAAAGAAAAACGCTACATTCCGTTTCGCCAAAAGTCGAGCTTTGTTTTCCCTAAATGTTACACCATATCTTGCCCCAAAAGACGTTAAAAATTTCTCCATAATAGAAGAGTATTTTGCAAGGGTTAAAAAAGTTTGACTTTCGTGAGTTTCAATACAAAGGTGCACTGCTATTAATTGCCTGTATTTTTCAGGTGACGACAATCTTGACACAGCCAGATCTTATTATGGTTTGGGCTGTGTTCTCAAGGGGCTAGGATGCACACAAGAATCATTGGAGAATTTGATGAAAGCCCGAGATATCCAGTATCGTGTTATTGCTTCCGAAGAAGATATTGAGAGAACTGAACGAGAGATCAATTCTCTGCGAGGAAGTGTGGGACAGAGCCAGCAGTCAGTTACACCTTGAAACCTCATGGAATGTCTTGTCCTATAAAAGTGTGACATGTCTATCCAGGTTGTCACTGCATTTGCATGATATAGTGGAACTCTGCTCACATGTTTGTTTTGATCCCCTTCATGTAGCCTGGGACCAGGCTCAATAGTGGGAGAAAAAGGCTATTTCAGGAGAGGAGTGGTGGACTTGGAAGGGGTAACCAGGATAACCTGCAAGTAGTTGAATAAGAACCCAGTGGCAGCTTTCAGACAAACAGCCCTCTTCTGTAGAATTGTTTAGAGTATACAGTCAGCCCTACTGTATGCTAGTCAATGAGACCTATGGTGCAGATTACGTAATTGTTGCAATGTGCTTACAAAGTATCTTTTCTAGATAGAGTTCCCGGACACATCTAATTAGTGGTAAACAAAGGACTAGGCCCCCAGTTTTTGGACTAACCTGATGGACTACCCATATGCACTACCTTTGAAGAATTTTATTGTTAGTTACTTCCTGTGCTTACCATTATAGTCTATTCAAAATGCAGTCCATATGGGCATTCCTTTGGGGCGATCTGCACCTATTTGAAAGATTGTTTGTGATTGCCTGGGAAAACGATAGGGATTGTGACATAACAATGCCCCTATCCCTGAAAACAACGGAAGTACAGATTAAAGGGGACTAATGAAATAAGATGTTTAGAACGGTGCAGCTTAATCGATTCCTTTTGGTTAGTCCATGGGTTGGTGCCAGTATTTTCCCACCACTAAAGAAGCACCACAATTGCGTCATGTTTGTCTACAAAGCAGTCTATACGTGAGCACCTTGCAAACAGTACAATACCTTTTGCTTTCCCTACAAGATTCCTCCGTCATTTCGTTAACTGAATGCTATAAAGTTGTAGGTACCGCAAACAGGCACGTAAAATCAATGGTAAAGTGGCCAGACACTTGAACTTCAAGCCCCGTAACGGAAGTTCATGTAAGAGCCGTTGTAAGGCGTACGTCGATGATCCCATTTCTGATGTGACCTCTTTTAGTCTTGCATGCCCGGTGCTTTGGAGTTAAAAGTGGATTTATGAGAAAAATTGTAAGGACGGTTTCCTCACAATTTAATCGTCTATGGCGGTGTTATTTATAGTTGAGTTAACCTTCACTTGTGAACGTGTTATTATATGTATTGTCACCAGGTTAAAGTTGTTTGACAACAGCCGTTAGAAATATTTCAAACGTTAAACGTTTCACTAAAAATAAACGTAATGTAATGTCTTCTTCATCTTACACACGCAGATGACTGTGAACCTCGATTTCGTTTAATACGTTGAAATAGTTTGAAGGTACATTTTTTTGTGATAGATTCGCGTAAACAACTTTCGGTTTTTCTTTCATCCCATTTACTGCCAAGAGCTAACCTTCATACCCTGGAAAATATTCAGAACTTATTCCTAGTGCTTTTTATTCAATGTTCTGTCACTTTTTTAAACATAATAAGCAGATCAGCTGGAGAGGGTTAGCCTATTCACGTGAAAGTTGACGCTTCCAGAATTTCGTCGTAACTTAATTCATAGGAAAAATATAAGTTTTACTCAAGGAGGATTAATTCCGTGTGTTTGCAAAGCAAACTAATTTGTAAAATAACTATTTCTAACGATAAACTGTAGCATTTTAAAAAATGAACATGGTTTAAATTTGTAAATAAAATAAGTTGCAAATTAATAGATAGCACAGCTATATCCTTAGCCAAAACCGGGCAGGACTGGATTATTTGACATTAAATTCTAATTTTGACAGGCCTATCTACACTGTATATAGAGTTGTCAAAACATTAGAAGTTACAAGTTGTAGTCCGAACACGCGGCTTCGAAGCACCATTTAAGTTGTGCGTGGAGCATTTGAGGAATACTCTTGACTATATGGAGGGTAAAGGAACAGGCAGTTAAATTTCTCATCCCCCTCTTTTTTACCCCCTTTTTCTCCCGCCTTCCTTATTCTTTTGGGCTTTTTTTTTTCTGTCTTATTTCCCCCTTTCTCCCTTGTTTGAAGATTGGTAGTTGAAATATGTCAATTTATGACTCCCTTTACCATGCAATTATAATGCATTATTATTAAGTAAAAACATTTAGCCATTTCTGTTTGGCTTTAAATTCCTGGCTAGCTCTTCAAAACATGCTATAAAATCTAGAACAAAAACATCAAATTGTCTAATAACAGTTAGAGTTATTGAACGAACGATATCAGTGGCGCTCTTTTTGTTGAGAAAGCGTCAGAAGTGTTGGAAAATTTCTAAATGATTAACGAGGACGAGACAGCCAAATAACTGACCCAAGCTAAAAGTCCTTGCAAGAATATATACACAAAGAAAGTTGCATGTCCACTGCCTCTTGAGGAATGTCTGCATAGAAACCCAGCTAAAACCACTACGGGGGGTGACAGCTCTAACAAGGGCTGTTTCGGGAG
>BOPM01000560.1:140798-152623 GCA_022179025.1 Porites australiensis | reverse complement strand
TGTTCCCTGAAGTTACCTCATTTGAGGACAATATCTCAACAATAATTATTTTGTCACTGATTGTAGCTACAATTTAGGGATTTGCCAGAGTATAAGGCCTTCCTTAGGGGTTGGGAAAGAGGAGGTTTGAGATTCAGGGTACAGGATAATTTACTGATAGGGTCTGAAAGGGTATTTACCAGATCTGGGATTTGACCAACAAACTGAGGTATTCTGGAAAACGTTGACGGGATGCAGGATTTGACCGCTACCCAGGAAGCATCATTTGCCAAAATTTGTGTGTGGATTAATGCAGATTGGGAAAGAAACTGATATTCGGGATAGCGATGAAAGAAGCAGGGAGGATCCCCCTTTCCAAACTCTTTACTGAGTCTGGCCCAGTCTGATAAAGACGCATAAGTCACTGGATAGATGTTACACTATAGTATCGATACCTTTAATTTTGTCTGTGTTTTATTAGACTTGAAATAGATTTCAAGTTTGAAAAGCAATTAAGATCTGAATTCCAAGGAGCCTTGATCTTGTGATCTTGTGTAGCTGTTTTCAATAATTCTACTGAATACCCACCCCTCCCTCCCACAAGGTACAATTTGACACAATTATTTAGTGATAATGAGTGAAGAATTATAAATGTGACGTTGTAATTACTTTCTTTTAAAAAGGTGAAGAGATGGCAATCGAGCGATCAATCTTTGTGACCCTTGAGATGATCTGTTGATTTACCTCAAGAGAGAACAATGTCAATTTCACTAAAGTTATTTATGGACATGGAAGTTGCATGGTTTTTATAGAAATTGGCAAACCTTGATTCTTGGTGATTTACAAAGTGAAAACATTAAAGGGGCTGTCGTGGCTCGCTAGTTCATTTTGTTATGGAACTTGAGAAATTACTTCTGAGCTTCTTATCAGACAAATATGTTTCCCAAGTATTTAAGAACCCTGGTAACTCGAATTAAACTCTGAAGAGAAATGAAACACAGCTTGAGTGAGCAGGGAATTTGAGTTATTAAGGTAAATTTCAGTGAGATTTTGATCAAGGGAAAGGGAATATTAGGGCCATTTATACGAGGAAAAATAAGGCGCGTCTTACATAAGACACGTCTTAAATAAAATGCGAACCATTTATACGAGCATGTCTTATCTTATAAGACGCGTCTTAGCTAAGCCGCATCTTATTTTAGACGAAATGTGCCGTTTATAAGGAAAGTTCGCGTTTTATTTAAGACGCGTCTTATTTTTCCTCGTGTAAATGGCCCTATTGTTTGAGTTAGTGGGGAATTTGAGTGACCCGAGTTCGAGTTCTCAAGGTTCTACTGTGTCGCAGATGTTACAAACAACAGAAAATGAACTTTGTAAAACTGTTAGGCTAAACGAGTTTTCAAAAACCACAATGCAATCCATTTCAGTCCCATTCTTCATTAGGATCTTCACATTGGTCCATCCAAGGCTGATCCTTTTGTATTTGCTGTGCTATTTATACCTTCTTTTGACGTTTTGAGCATGGGGTTTTTTTCATGTTTCACCCACTTTTAATCAGTGTAGATTAATACTAACAAATGGCAGATCCAGGGAAGACCCCACCCTTATTTTTAGACCAAACTGAGGCCCAAAGAGCCAAAGAGCCGAAAAATGTTTTTTGGAGACTGGGCCCCCTCTTATCTCAAGGTGTGGATCTGGCACTGCTAACTGGCACAATGTGGCAAAAGACCCAAAATATCTCACAGCTCTGAGAACAAGACTCAAAAGGGGTACCTTTTTTAGTCTTCAGGTATATGACACTATGAAAGGGTAGGGATTTCACAAGTTGAAGTACATGAAAGGGAAGGGAAACCTGTTATTTTGGTGCATGAAAGGGCTAACAGGTCGATTTTGTGGCACTGAAAAAGTCAAGAAAATGTTCTGGTTTTGTGGTTTATTCATATTTAAGAAACAGTGTATTTACAGTAGTTAAAATCAAAGGGATGCATAGTTCTAAATAGGTATGTGAAAGAGTACCATTTGTCAATAGAAGTTATACGGAAGAGGTACTTTTTCTGGGCAAAAATGGTATATATAACTAATATAAGGGTGAGGGGTTGAGTGGTTTGACATTGGGGCAGAGTTGCCTCCCCATATAAAACTTGGTTGAGTACCCACCAGGTTTTGGACGGAGCCTTCACGTATAAGCTATATAGGGAGTACTGACACTTCAGACTAATGTCTTAGGAAACAGATGACTATAACTACCATTTGCGTTAAGTTTCCAAGTACTAGACAGGACATACCCTGCTAGCAGAGTCGCTTCGATCTTTCCTAGATACGTTGAAAGATCGAAGGGACTCTGCCAGCAGGGTAGACAGGACATTTCCCTTAATTTTGTCTTATTTTCCTCTCTCAGTGCTTCAACAAACTGGACGTGTAATGAGATTCAAGTGTAATTGAAAGATTAGTAGTATTATGTCAGGCTTCACTCTTATAGAGTTTAAACTTTGTGAACTACATGACAAATATGAATTAACTTGTATTTTATTATAAAACTTTGAAGGCAAGGGTGATGCGACAGCCCCCCCCGGGGGGGGGGGACTTCCATATGAAAGAGGCGGGGATGCTCGTCGTCTCGCTTATGAGTGTAAATTTCAGATTTTGGTCTCGCTTAGGGTGTTCTGGGCAAAACACCATTATATTTAGCTGTAAAGGTCTCATTTGGGATTGCACACGAAGAAACATTAAAAAGTCATGTATTTTTCAATTCATTTTATTTACTCGATTCATGTAATCAAAGTTTAAGTGATCGCTTTTAGGGGTCAAAAAAGGTTGGGCCACGCCCAGATTGGTCTCCTTTAGGGGTTCAATTCAAAATTTGCGACGAACATCCCCGCCCCTTTCATATGGGAGTCTCCCCGGAGGAACAGCTAAGGATTGGTAATTCGTTTACCCAATATTTCGACTAGACAAAACTGCAGGAGCCGATTCTTTATCAGGGGCTAGAAAAACTAAGTCGTTAAAGCAATAAAGCTTAGCTGACTTCTGGCATGTGGACCCCCTCCATCATCTGGACCCTAGTTTAATCGTTTTTCAATAATTGTTAAAACTGCAATGTGCAGTGTTTGCCTCGATATGGTAGAACAAACTACAGGTCCTACGACCGAAAGAAATGTTTACTTCACCACACAAGTATTAATGGCAAACTAAGTGCTGTACAACTATTAACACCTAAAGCCAGCTCTGAAAATGGGTGTAGATCAGTCAAAAAAGAGGCTAGGGCTGAAAACGGGGGTGGAAAAAAGGATGTTTCGGCCTGAAATACGTTCAGGAGTTGGCTTAAGTCTGAAATGTCATACGTCTCCACTGCCTAGCCCGTGGGGGACGCGAGGGAAAGAGAGTCTCAGACTATCTATACCCCAAGGAGCAGAGTAGATCAAGAGCACGCGCGACGAGCGAGCAGCGAAGCCGCGAGGAACAAAGGCGGAAGCCCAAAGAAACAATATTTACTCTCTCCTCCCCAATCCCTCCTCCTTATTACCAGCAATTTGTTTTGTAATGCAAATGATTGCCCGCGGTCTACCGCAACCCTTCCCCCCATCCCCCCTTCTCCAGTACTAGTAAGATGCTGTTTGTTTTCGCAAAACGGGAAGTGTTCAAGGAAACAAAGGGTGCTTAGAAGTTTTAGATCTGGTCGCAAAGTTCTGGCTTCAAGCGTCGTTTTCACCGCAGACATCTCTCCAGTTCCAACTCTGTTCGACTTTCATATGTGCGATCTTTACCGGCGCCGCCAGGTGAGAAATTTTTCCTTCACTGTAAACGAGTTTATACCCAAGCTGTTTTGCCCTCGAACGCATAATGACCAAGTCTACCAACTCCAGTCGCATGCTTCAAATTAAGAATTTGATATATAAATAATAATATTACGAGTTCCACCAGTGTCACCGCTGTCACTAGTTGCTGTTGTATACCGACTCGCAACTTGAGGCCGTTTGCGAGCAAGAAAGAAGGGTCAAACGATTCGGACGCAAACAATCGGTTAATTTCACAGTCTCAGAGTCTGTATCATTTTTGCAATGTTTTCAGGTTTGTTCCACTCAGATTTTTTAAAGGAAAATCCTTTAAGTTATGGTTCATTCAGTCAACAAAAAATTTAGGCAGAAAGCATGGATCACCGCCTGTAGTGATTTGCATATGTCGCGTCGACTCTGTTTAATACTGGTAGCGCACGATTCCAGAATTTCGAATGCGACAATACGACTGCTGGAGAAGACGTACACTGCATTAGAAGCAAAGAATATTTAAGTAAGAATATTTTACGAAAATATCCTTTAATATATCCCGAAATCGTCAAGATGAGAGATTAGTTTCACTTGTTACGGGTAACGATATCACTTCCGCTTTTGCGAGATCTAGCCTAGGGGAGGGGCCCCACAGTATTTTTAGGCCAAAAGCCTGCGGGACGGACAATTTTGGTTATTCAACTGCTTGAATCCTTCTAAGAATTCAACATGCTGTTAGAAAGTCCGAAAATGATTGTCGGTAACCAAAAACGGCCTTCAATAATATGCCAGCAAGGACGTCTGGGAGGATTTTCGGCTTTGTTTTTTGTTTAATTTGTTCTGTTTTTTTTTTCTTATCGTTGAACAGCTCATTTTTGTTTGTTTGGGTTTTTTGCGTGCAAATTATTCATTCAAAGTCAGTATGCACTACCAGCCAAGCATCAAGGAACAATTTAGTCCGGCTCAGTGGGCAACAGAAAAGTTTATACTGTATAGCTGATTCAATAAAGGTTGCTTTGGGCATTGGATAGATATTGTTTAATGGTCACTCAAATAAATCATTGCATTGTTCCATATGCTAAAATGCCCAATGTCCAATTACCAAAGCAACCCTTTTTTAATTTAGCTGTGGGTGGGTTTGGTCTGGCCGGTTTTACTTTGTGATGTAATTTTCGGGAAGAAATTAAGGGAACAATACAAACGAAACTTTTCGAGTGTTTATTGATCTGTTTGCCTTCTTAAGCTCGATTGCAGGTTTTCCTGATGCTAGCGAAGGCAGGAAAATCAAGTTAACGCGAACGTGGGTGAATTTTGGTCTGTTATTTTTGCCTTCTTTTTGCCTTAAACTACTTGGCTATATTTTGAAGTCAGGCAATTTGATTAAGTGCGTTAAGAAAGCTAATATTTTTGGTGACATGACGCACAAGAAATGTTCTTTCGACTTGCAAAAAAAATACGGTCGACAGGTTCAATTCAGTTTAACACCAAAGTTATAGATAATATTCCAAAGTAAATTTTGTGTACTCCTCAGTCCAGCCACCGGACGATACAAGAACCAGCCAAACAGTGATTGAAAAGGAAAAACCTCAGAAAGTTCAGTTTTCTTTTCGTTTAGTTGTTAGCAAAGCAAGATTCATGACACGTTAAAGTGAGGATTTTTCATCTTTGAGTCACATTTTAATTAAAGCACTTTCAATGATGAAAGTAAATAATCAAAACCACCTGCTGATTGCAGCCTTCAATATTGCTTGAAATTTTTTCAGTAGCACTGCACTTTATTAATTAAGTAATGGTATAAAAGGCCATAAAATGAAGCTTATATCCGTTCGATTGGTTTCATTAGAGAGCTTTAGCATTTCGCAAAGTCAGACAAAAATTTGGCAAGCAATGGGCCTAACAAGGAAAACATTACTCTGCACGTGCATTAATTTTTAACATGACACACCTTTTCGGTATGCTACGACTATAAAGACATAAAGTTTCCTGATGGGAAGTTTTTCTTGAGGACGTAAACAAGCGGCGACAAATTTTTCTTTCCCTTTAAACTTTGATTTCATTAATTTAAAATGGTGGCGATTTCGCAGAAGTCGCATCGTAACTGCACGACACACATTGGCACAGAAACTAAAATAATTAGTCTTCAAGAGACCAAACTTAAGCCCTTTACACAGAAATCTCATTTTGGTTTCGAAGTTTAAATGACGCCTATAGAAAATATACAGGAATATAGATCAGATGGTGCTTGGAACGTTTCTTTTTGCGCACTTTTGATGCCGGCTTGCAAAGTGGCCAAAGTGGCCGGACCAAGAAACCATTGGCCGCACGAGGGGCCTTCAAACGGAACGGTCATTTTCTATGATGCAGGTTTTTCGACAAAGCTCAAAAGCTGTCGGTTTGTCACAAGTTAGTAAAATGTTACGGCAACTAACAGGACAAATTTCAGCTCACTACTCTTCTTCTAGGATAAGAAATACTCATTTTACATCCTTTTCGTCCGGACCAAGGACCACATACTGTACTCTTTCAGCTCAGGAATTTTTTTTGT
Organism: Porites australiensis; assembly: GCA_022179025.1. Taxonomy (NCBI): domain Eukaryota; kingdom Metazoa; phylum Cnidaria; class Anthozoa; order Scleractinia; family Poritidae; genus Porites; species Porites australiensis. The sequence continues at coordinate 146,335 of BOPM01000560.1, read as the reverse complement.
TTCTTGACTTCAATGTCTATTATATCTATTCATTATCACTCTTTTCAGTTTCTTGGTGATTTAAAATGTAACGACTTTTCTCTAAGGCATCAGTTTTTCCGCTGGGGTGATGGGCAGCCCAGGTGTTGCTCTCTAAACGGGAAGGCTTCGCCCGTAAAGAGTGCCAGTTTACTTTTCTCTAAGGCATCAGTTTTACCACTGGGGTGATGGGCAGCCCAGGTGTTGTTCTCTAAACCGGGAGGCTTCGCCCGTAAAGAATGCCAGTTTTAGTTCAGCCTTTAAGACATGAAATTAAAGATTTGGGATTTTGTCTTAAGTTTGCCTCTGGTTTTTGATGACTGATTTGTAAGACTTACATATGATATTCAAATTTGGCAGGAAAATCGATCTAAAAATAAACTGGTCTGTGAAAAAGCCCCATGGGCACAAGGGAGTTGCTCGCTCCTCAGTGGTTATGGGCTTCTGCAGACATTCATCACATCCACATCCAGTTCAAACATTCCTCGTCCCGAAAGGCTTTTTCAGAGAAAAAGATACAAACAGTGATATATTGCCGTATTTTGAAACGATTTTGCCTTCAGTGGAAAGCCTTTGATTTTCTTAACAAGATGAGGTATATATTTTGGGTGTTGGCGCTGCTGGAGGCCTGTGATATCACCAACAATGGTCGCCATCTTGGATTTTACCAAGAATTAGAAATCAGGTTAAAACCGCGAGAAATGGTAATTTTTTGTGTTATACATGAAAAATAACACATAAATAAGCAATTCGCATGATTTAAGCCACAAGATTTACTTTCATCGTTGAAAGAAGTTGAAAAAACATGTATTTTCAACCAAAATTGGCTTGACCACCTGCTACTTGTGACGTCACATCTCGTAACCATAGCAGCTGACCATCACTAAACTTGGAAGTTCAAGATTCGCAGTTTTCTAGACTGGGAAATTCGAGCAACTTCTAATTATGATTTCTCAGTCCCCGTTTACACGGTTCCGGGCAAATTTTTGAACAGCCAAAAACTTGCACGGATCTGTCTTTCGTTTACAGGGAACCCGCGGAAGCGTGCAAGTTTCTAAACTGCAACATTACTGCAATCTGCGACAGATTTTGTACGGTTTTGTGTAAACGGCTTGCACAGGTAAAAAATTCGTCCGTTCAAGAGTAAATTGTCCGAACCCGGGTGTAAACGGGTCTCAGCCGCGAGACCAAGGAGGCAAGGATTAGAGCCGTGAAATATTTATTGTTAAGGACGTAAGCTGACCTCGTGCGAGTTCCTATTGAAATAGAGTCGTGCCATTTTGCCGTTGGCTTAGTAGAGGTGGTGTCTATGTCCTAATGGTTTGGGCAATTTAATATTTCCCCTTGCTTTTCTTATAGAAGAAACTCCCTTCTGTCAATGGCATCGGCAGCTCCGACGTTTCCTTCTACAAGAGAGACATCTAATTATGCCAGATTATGCCGGCTTCTGGTGGATTTTGGTTCTCAGGCCCTGCGAGAAACATTTGATAGAATTCATCCTCCAGAAGGCCTTGAAACAGTTTTGGCAACACCACCAGCTCTTCCTAAACTGCAGTATCTTCAAGTGAAGAAAATCTTGAATCCTTTTCAATGGGATATACTATATCCTGCCATCAAATCTTCAGTTTCGTCCAAAAACTTTGATATCACCCTGCTGATGGTGCTGCTCAGGAATATTTGTGGCCTGAATCCTCCAGCCACTGGCTGGGATGCCCTTCCCTTGCCTACAGATTTGTCTTGTGAGGCTGACATCGCTCGCATCAAATTCTACAGAAATAAAGTGTGTGGTCATTCCGCCCAAGCGTCGGTTGACGATGCGACATTTCACAATTATTGGAAGAATATCCGCTATACGCTGGTAAGACTTGGTGGAGTGGCGTATGAAGCAGCTATTGATTGGCTTAAGTATGACTGCTTGGACCCTGAACTAGAAGAACACTACAAAGAGCTTCTAAAGAAGTGGAAGATGGACGAAGATAGCGTGATGGACAAGCTGATTAACGTTGAAGCCAAAGTAGATAAAGTAGTAGCAGCAGTGGATAGAATTGAGAGACAATTGATGCCATCGCCTGGTAGGTGAAATGGTAGGAGTATAGCGCGTAAGTTACTTGTTTTATGCACATGTTAGATCGCTTTTTACCCAAAACACCGATCGAGATCACGTACCTCAACAATCATTTCTGTTTAGGGGAATGCTGGTAAGTCAGCTATGTAATTAAAACTAGGATTGATCTTCAGTACGGCGAGGCACTCTCCCATCCCCTCTTCTATCCATTAAAGTTCGGGTGTTCGTTGTTTTCTACAGGTAGCTTGAACAGCGGGGCAATATTGTGTTGAGGGGGTGGGGGAGGGGAAGCTTTATTTTCTCCTTTTATTTTTAAGTTGGCAAAACCCCAGAGAGGCCCTTTAGGGCAAAGTGTCTCAACTAATTTTGTCGCGGATTGAAGGTCAGACTCCTCTGACCTAATTATAAAGTTCGAGTTGTTATTAAAGATCTGATTGAAGAAAAGTGCCCTCCTCATTTCCTCTTTAGGTCTTCGTGTTATTATCCAATAGCATTTTGACGTCTTTGGTGGTCTATAACTGACCAGACATAAGTATGGTATAGTGAAATCCATTTGTTTTGTATGATATCGAGAATTAAAGCGGGCCGAAATTAGCCTCTATCGCTCGACTGTAAAAAATATTTGCCATTAATTCGTAGGCAAAAAGTTGTAGACTAACATCCAGCTTCAAAACATACACCTTTTACTTTTAAAGTTTTACAAAACCTAGGTTTTTCTTTTCTCACATTTGTCCTTTTGTTAAGCTTTTTTCTGTTTTTGTTGTTTCCGTTCCAAGGAGAGATGAACAGGAGCAAACAAAAGAGCGAGTTGCCAGAAAAGGACCTCAATATTCAGGGCCGCAAGAAGGAGATCGATGACATTGTTCAAGTTCTCTCGAGAGAAAGAGACAAAGTGGTTGCAGGAGTTCTTGTCAGTGGAACGGCTGGAGTAGGAAAATCCACGGTTGCCATTCAAGCTGGGCATCGGCTAAAAAATGAGTTTGAAGCCATCGTCAGGTTTTGTTCTTTGAGAGGCGCTTACAAAGGGCGCGGTGAAGACAATGGCGCTTTGAGGGAAATTCTAAATGTGTGTGTTCCAGGCCATCAACAAGGCAGCGAGTACCCCAAGTATGTTTTGCTGAATTGGTGCAGGCGGCTTGACTATGAGTTGGTCCTCATTGTTGATAATGCAGAAGATGCTATAGGAGATCCGGGTGACTACACTTTTTTAAACTTGGTGAGTGATATGAGGATGTGCTCTGACTGTAGAATAAAGTTTCTTGTAACCTCAAGACGTTCGGACATTGCCGGAGCGGTTTCCAACATTCAGTTTGTTAATATATGTCTCGGTCCTTTGGATGTTAAGGAAAGTATAGAAGTTCTGAAGAATAGTGCGCATTTGACATCTGACACTGATACTGACACTGAAGTCAAATTGCGTGAGATAGCTGAACTCTGTGAAAACATTCCCCTCGCACTTCGATTAGCAGGCCCCCTCCTTGCGGAGGAATCTGAATACACTTTTGAAGGACTTAAGAAAAAACTTGAGCAGAACCCAGCAAAAACTCTTGGTGCCGAGAAAATGATGGAGATAGCTTTCGAAAAACTAGACGACTCTTTGAAACGTGCCTTAGTGCGTTTATCAGTGTTTCCTCAGTCTTTCAAAAGAGATGCAGCGGATGCAATACTTGGTGATAACTGTGCTGCAGATCTGATGAATTTAAAGAAAAGGTGTTTGATCCAGAAACAGGACGACCGATACCTCATTCACTTACTGATTCGAAGCTATGCAAAGCAGGTTGGCAAAAAAGAAGAATTCTGCCAGATTCTTTCTGATGGCAAGCACGGTTTTCTGAGGCACTTTTTGTCGCTGATTTTGAGCAACGCAAGGAAATATTGGGGGAAGGACACATGCAAAGAGTCGTTCATTCTTTTCAATGAAGAAAGAATTAATCTTGAATCCACCCTCCGGGAGGTTGGCGGTCAAAAGGAAATCCAACATTGCACTGAAATGGAAGCTGCGATAAACGAGTGTCAACAAGTAGCACCTTACATTGAATACTGTGTTCACTTTCAACTTTATGATAAATTTTTGAGGGGTCTTCTTCAATTGTGTCAAAGTCAAGGGAAGATAACCAAACAAGTGGAGATTTTGTGCCTCCTTTATCATGAAAAAAGGAAATATAGTTGGAATTATGAGCAAAAATTAGAAGATCTCATTCTCCAAGCCAAGGAACTGCACGATGGCAATCTCTCTCATTTCGAACGAGACAGGTTGTCTGAAGCGTTCTATTTGAACCACTATGGCAGATACCTCTCAGAAGACCGTAATGAAAGAGAACAGGCACAGCCTCTTCTGAAACAAGCAATCTCGATTTATGAAAAGGAACTCACTATCAATGATTCTACTTTTGACATAGGCAGAATTATTGCTCAAATGGGCCATAATGCAAAGTATGGGGAAAGGCGTCAGGAAGCTCTTCAATTCTATACAAACGCCTTACGGTTTCGTTCTACTCACTACGGAAGACATTTTTTGACCGCCTTTGCACACAAAGACCTGGCTGATTACTATCTCAGGATCGAAAATTTTAGTAAAGCAGAGGAAAGCTACCTTAAAGCAATTCAAGTTCTTGATGATATTGAGATGATAGGGCAAAAAGAGGTACTTCCTGTTTATAGAAACTTTGGAATGTGTTGTGAAAAGAGAGGGAACATTGACGAGGCTCGAAGAGTATTGGAGATGGGAAGACATGTTGCCACTAACACCATCGAGGGAAGTGTGAGATGGAAGGTTGAGATCAACACCTATTTAGCACTGCTGTTGTATAGAAGTTACCCCGAGGAAATAAGTACTGCAGGCGAACTTTCCAGAGAAGTTTTCGACATGAGCAAAGAACTTAAAATGGAAAAATGGCGTGAAAGCGCAGTGCTTGAAGCATTTTACAAGAGGAAGTAGACTTGCGGCTGAAACTTTGCGTGGCTAATATTAATTTAGAATTCGACCTCTTGACTATTTCAGATCTATTAGGGGTCAATGGCTTTAATCGTGACACGCAGACAATGATATTAATAATAACTGAAATTATTATTCATTCAAAATATTTCCCCAATTCTGATTGGCTAAAAGCACACGCATAATTTACCATAACCAGTTACTGATCACCAAATTTGGAAGAATTTTGACTTTAACGAGGAAATGACATCAAAAATGCAGCGTTCTTACAGGTTAAGGCACCGTAGGAACGAGGCTGAGTTGTTTTGGTCGTGAAAATAGAAACGGCGGACACTTCACTCGTTTTAAGAGTAAAAACTACAGCTGGAACTAGGCGTAATAATAGCAAAAAAACATAGCAAAAACAGTAAGAAGACAACTCGGAGGGCGACATCTGCTATTTGGAGATAATCTGCGGAGCTGGACAAACCTAAACGTAAACTATCGAAGATAAACTTAACATCGATGCAGGTAAGCTTC
>BOPM01000560.1:101046-111825 GCA_022179025.1 Porites australiensis | reverse complement strand
AACGACAACTTAAGCACTGTACGCGAATTGACAAATTGTACATTTTAGAGTAACGATATTGTACATATGTGATTTTCATTCATGTAAACATTCCTTGTAATTTTTGTGTCTCTTTGACTGTTTTGTTTTGACTGGACAATTGTTGGACAAAAGTGAATTTTGGAGTTTTAACTGATTTTCCTATTACGACACAACCTCGAAGGAAAATATGTTAATAATTCTTATAGCCAATCGAATTTTCACTGATGTAAGATTATTTTAAGTTTGAGTAAGATTGGCAGCCTTCAGATTCAGTCAAGATAAAAGGAGCTGTAACTAGGTCTTGTCAGAGAGAGATACTGCTAGCCTTGATTGTGTAAAGTTGAACAACAAGTGATCTACATTAAAGCAGTTTCAAGAGACAAAGAGTTTGAGTTCATTGTAGAGGATTACTGTTCCCCCAAGTTTCCTACTACAATCTGGTGGACGAACTTGCTGAGCGTCCCGGTACGTGGCAGCCAAGCAAGCCCACAGGCTAAAGCCATCCCGAGTAAAGCCGCAGATTGCAGCCGGCTCCTTGGTTGCGTTGATAACAACTAAAGCCATCCCAAGTAAAGCCGCAGATTGCAGCCGGCTTCTTGGTTACGTTGATAACACCTAAAGCCATCTGGAGGATTACTCCTTCTCGCGAGCAATTCACAGGTACTTTGGCCAGGACCACGATAACAACCATCTGGAAGCCCCAAGCCGGACCAGAAAACTCACCGCAGTGTCCAAGCCGCCCGAAGTACAAGAAACAAGCAACACCCAAAGCGACATCAAGGCCAAGGCGGAGTACGAAGACACCTCCTGTAAGCACAATGACTTTTATGAACATTTATATTGATTAGTTTCCTTATCGGCACGAATTTTCCCCGCTCTTTTCTACTATGTAACTCTTTTATTTAGTTTACTTTGCTTTTGTTTGTTTAATTATCAAATAACTAAGTATTTCTTATTCTCTTACTTACTGATGGAGAGCGGTGGTGAATGAGTACTGTTTCAAAATCCTCGCAAATAGTCACACGTTCACAAACCCTTAAATCCAAAGCCTCTGTAAAAACACCACTAACTTGTGACTGTACAACTGCTGAAGCGGTTTCGGAACCAACATTTGACATGAATGAGGAACAACTTAAATCGATTCAAGACTCTCTCAAAACCATCCAGCAAACTATACAAGCTGATTTAGCTAAAGAAGCTCATACACAACGGACCAAATTAGACACTTTACAATCCAAATTAAACAAACCTGACACGCACGGTCTAAGGCCCGACACCTTCGATGGCAAACCTGCCTACGATGCTGTGGCATGGCTGGATGCATTCAACCGCATCGCTAAATTAAGTAATTGGTCTCCTGACTTACAGCTTGATGCGTTTCCATTGTATTTAAAAGGAGTCGCACAGGCGTGGTTTTTGACACTTTCATATGAAACTAAAGGGGATATTGCCGCGCTGAAAACAGCTTTTAAGGAACGTTTTACCACCGGCCCTCACGATTGGCTATTAGGTCAGCAACTCACGACGCGTAAACAGGCACTAGACGAACCAATTGATGACTATATCGCAGACATTACGCGCTTATGTAAACGACTTAAGTTGTCCGATGCTGAATGCTTGCGATACTTTACTCAAGGTTTAAACCCACAAATTCAAGGCTATGTAACTCTTGCTCGTCCAAAAACTTTGCAAGAAGCCGAATCTATGGCTCGCATGAAAGAGTTAGTGGATAAAAATCAACCAAAATCGGACAATCAGTCTGCCTTGGCCCAAATGCAAACTGTTTTGAGCCACCTCTTCACTCAATTGCCAACCAGCACTAAGACTGTAGCCAGCGCGTCTACACCTTCTGCTCTAGAACAACGACTTGATGATGTGTCTAAACAAACTCAACAATTGCAGAAGCAAAATCAAAAATTTATGGCATCCGTTTCAAGCCCTGTCGCTGCTTATGACCAACACGGTCGATTTCCTCACACTCAATCTAACAGATTTAGGCCTGGTCAACCTAATCGTCAGATAGAGCAATTACAACGACAAGTAGCTCGCTTAGAGGATGACTTAAAACGATATCAAAATCCTCGACGCCCAGACTTTAGTTCCTATGGGCGAAGTTTTCGCACAGTAGAGGGAAGTCCAGTTTGTAATTTTTGTCAGCGTGTCGGTCATACCTGGCGCACTTGTCGTCAACGAAATAGGGATCCGCGAGTCCCTCCACGCAATCCTGCTCAGCCACCATTTTCAGGAACCCCTCGCTCCACTAATTCTAATTTAAACGGGTAGGGGCTCTTGCTGGAGATGGCGACCCTCTTGCAGGAGCCGATTTTCCTTCACATAGTTTTTGTACATACACCACAACTGTAAATAATAATAAGGGTCTAGATTCCTCTGCTTTTGGGAACACTGGTTCAGAACTGCCTGTTGTAGACAATGTTGATAACCCGGGAATTGCATTGTCAACCAATAATGAACAGCTCGATTCCAGTGCAACTATTGACTCTTCTTCTTGTAAATATTTATCTTTGGGACCCATAGCACAAAATCTTTCGTCAGCAACGGATCATTCGATTGGTGATGATGACGTCATTATTGAAGAAATTATTGAACAAACCAGTGAACCTATTCCAGCTGCTAACGAAAATCAATCGAATTTTAGTCCATCCTACTCCAATACTGTTCAGAAACATGCCCTTGATGTTTGCCAAGAGCATTCTTCTCAAACTAACTATACAACATATCACGATGGATTACATGATTTCAACACTACGCTAGATGTTAAACAAACCACTACAAACATTGACGCTGAGGACAGTTGCACCCAAGCGCAGTCCCAGACCAATACATTTTACCCCAATTGGGAAGAATTATGCAATTTATGGACTAGTCCAAATTATCAGAAAGCAGCACATGAAAACGCATGTGACGATTATTCTCATGAATCATTTCTACAGACAACCGAAAATGAACCAGTTCAAAAACAGATTCAATTTGAACCCCATAGTCTACACAGCAATGATAATTCCTTAAATTGCCGGCATGAGGAATTTGCATTAGACATTTCACATATTTTCCAGCCAAATACAACAACTGTCCCACCTCATTCCTTGCCAATAGGTACTTCAATTTCACATTTAGGAGAGGCATTTTGTGATTCATCAGTGGTCGCAACAGGTCAACTGCCTCCCACTGGCACTCCACCTACTAATACTAATATATCTCAACTTACTGATGTTAGTCAATTTAGCCCTCCAACATTTTCCATTCCCACGGATTCTCAAGACTCGTGTCACCTTGTCACTATGTTTGACTCTCTAAAGGAGGATCCACAGGCACAACCTTCCTCACATTCGTCATCATGTGAAGGTCCTTGTCTTGATACTCCAGTGTGGTACACTCCACCCCAGACGCCACCTCATCCTTCCTCGGAAATTAATGCACTAGATTCTCAGGTAAGCTTTCCACCCGATAGTCTCTATGTTCATGGCATTGTTCACGACCAGCCAACTCTATTGTTATTGGATACTGGCGCTTCAGTAACTGCAATCAGTAGTTCCTTTTTCTCAACCATTACATCTCGACCATCACTTCAGCCTTCTACCTTACCATCTATACGCACAGTCAGTGGTGAAAATTTACCTGTATTAGGTCAGGTTCAGCTTTTCATGCTACTTGATAACAAGCCTTATGAATTCACTGTTCTTGTTATTGACAACCTCACTTACCCAGTTGTTCTTGGCCGTGACTTTCTCATGCATTATGGCTCTGTCATAGACTTACAGGCCCATACCTTGCGACTTTCTAATGGTTCTCCCATTTCTCTCCAGCGCACCCCTACTTCTAACATGGGAGCACCTGTTCCCATTGATTCTACCACTGTTCATGCTTATGCAACCTACATCTTACCTCCTATGTCTGAATCTGTTATCCCAGTTACACCTAATATTCCATTGCCAGCAGGATGCACAGGCTTGGTTGAGCCTGCTTCCAGATTAGTTGAGCGATACCATATTTGTGGTGCTTCCCAGCTGGTAAGTCTCTCTCCAGATTTCACTTTCCCACTTCGAGTACTTAATCCTACAAATAAGCCTGTGACTATTTATCGCCGAACCAACATGGGATTGTTTACTCCTTCGGCATCTGCTATGTCCGCAATTACTACAGATGACCACGCCCAGACATCGCCCCCTACAACTGCTAATGCTTCTCCAATTCCCGTAGATCTCTCTTCGACTAATTTAACCGAAGAACAGAAAGTGCAACTGCAGTCTCTTCTATCTGAGTACAGAGATATTTTTGCATTAACTCCAGAGGAACTTGGAAGTACTGGACTGGTGAAGCATCGCATTGATACAGGTGATCATCCACCCCTGAGATAACGCCCATACCGTGTTGCAGAACACCAACGTGGTATCATAGAAGAACATATTACTGATATGCTCAACCGAGGCATAATTCAACCAAGTACTAGCCCTTGGGCGTCACCCATCATTCTGGTTAAAAAGAAGGATGGTACTGACCGTTTTGTGGTAGACTATCGCAGACTCAATTCTGTGACTCGCAAGGATTCCTTTCCCCTTCCCCGTATTGATGATGCCTTAGATGCCCTTAATGGCACAAAATGGTACAGCTGCCTCGATCTTATGAGCGGTTATTGGCAGGTTGAGATGGAACCGGAGTCTCGGGAACACACTGCCTTCATATCTCACAGTGGTTTGTTTGAATTCTTAGTAGTCCCTTTCGGATTAACTTCTGCGCCCTCGACCTTTAGTCGGTTAATGGAATATGTTCTGCGCAATCTTACCTACAAAATTTGTTTAATTTACCTTGATGACATCCTTATTTACCCGAGAACGTTTGACGAACACTTGACTAACCTTCGTCAAGTTTTTGATCGTCTTCGTCATGCTAATCTGAAATTAAAGCCTTCAAAGTGCAATTTTGCTGTCAGAAAGTTACTTATTTGGGTCACGTGATTTCTTCTGCTGGGGTATCCCCTGATGAAGACAAAATTTCAGCTGTAAGAGATTTTCCTCGCCCACATAATGTTAAAACCACTCGCTCCTTCTTAGGACTGGCTAATTACTACCGCCGCTTTGTAAAGGATTTTGCTAAACTTGCTGCCCCATTGAACCAGCTACTCCGCAAAGATCAGAAGTTTGTCTGGACAGACAAATGTGAGCAAGCCTTCATCTCTTTAAAAACAGCTTTAACTACTGCCCCCATTCTAGTTTTTCCAGATTTCAAGGAACCCTTTCATTTATATACAGATGCATCCAATGAAGGGTTGGGGGCCACATTAGGTCAGATCCACGACGGCCGAGAGGTAGTTATAGCTTATGCAGGCCGAGACCTTAATAAGGCTGAACGTAATTACAGCAGAACCGAACGAGAAGCTTTAGGAGTCATCTTTGGTATCAAGAAATTTCAACCTTACATTCATGGCCGGAAAATTATTTTACACACTGACCACCATTCCCTGAAATGGCTTATGTCCATAACTGATCCAACAGGGCGATTAGCTCGCTGGTCCCTCTTGATCCAACAACACGACTTCGAAATTCGCCACCGACCAGGTGTCTCTCATGCCAATGCTGATGCCCTGTCTCGTCGCCCATATCCCCTTTCTTCTCCATCAATCTCTGCCTATTCTGTACCCGGTGTTCCTACCTCACAACTACAGGATATGCAACGCAAAGATCCAGATTTGGCTGACCTCATCAATTATCTGGAAACTTCCCAACTGCCTGACAATGATACCACAGCCAGACGACTTTTACTCACTATTGATGACTATTTCCTAAGTGAAGATGGTCTACTTTTCCATCTATGGACCCCCAAGGGACAACGCAGACCTTCTATCTGTCAACAACTAGTTATTCCAAGTGCTCTACGCTATGAAATTCTTACCTGGGCTCACGATGACCCTACCGGAGCACATTTTGGTGTGCTTAAGACCTATGAGAAGTTACGTCTTCGATATTATTGGCGTAAAATGTTTGCTGATGTTTCTCATTGGTGTCGTAGTTGTTGTGATTGTGCTATGAGGAAAAGTCCTCGGAACCGTCACAAAGCTCCTTTGCTTCCAATCCCAGTTCAAGATGCTTTTGAACGTGTGGCTTGTGATATCGTTGGACCTTTTCCTGTCTCTAAATCAGGTAACCGTTACATTGTTGTCTTTTCTGACTATTTAACAAAATGGCCAGAGGCATTCCCAGTGCCATCCATTGAAGCCCCAGTTATTGCACGCTTATTTGTCGATGAAATCTTTTCACGCCATGGCGCCCCAAGAACCTTTTTGACTGATAGAGGAAGCAATTTCTTGTCCTCCCTAGTCACTGAAGTTTGTCGCCTGCTGAATACCAAGAAGGTCAATACCACGGCTTATCATCCCCAAACTGATGGTTTAGTTGAACGGTTCAATAACACCTTAGTTGAAGCCATTTCTGCTTATGTTAGCACTAACCACGATGACTGGGATCTCTACATTCCAGCCATCTTGTTTGCCTATCGGGTCTCACCAAGTGTTTCTACGGGAGATAGCCCATTCTATCTATTGTATGGCCGTGACGCACGATTGCCCTGCGATACCAGTTTGCTTCCTGCTACACAGTTATCTCCATCTGTAGAGGAGCATCGGTCACGCATTGTGAAGCAAATTGAGCTTGCTCAGTCTTTGGCACGCTCTAATATTGCTCGATCTCAACAACTTAATAAACTACAGTACGACAAGACTGCTTTAGATGCTCCCTTTGCAGTAGGTCAACGTGTTTGGATTTATACTCCAAAGGTTAAGTCTGGGTTATCTAAGAAGTTCTTGGCCCGATGGTATGGTCCCTATAGAATTTGTCGCCAACTTTCTCCTGTCCATTACCAGGTACGTACTTGTGACAATCGTCTAGTTGCGACTACTGTCCATGCGAACAGATTAAAACCTTTTTATGATCCAGCTGACCGACCCATCTTACCTCCCCCAAATGTCGAACACGATGTTATTCCTTTGGAGGAACATGACTTACCAGTGGGCAGTTGTGAACCAGATGACCCCACTCCAGCTGCTACTGACCCCAACACCCAGTCTCAAGAAACATCTAATGGCCCTCCTGTTGATTCTTCAGATCAGTTTGCTGACCCTGATGTTTACCAAGCAGAGAAAATACTCAAGTCTCGCAAACACCGAGGAAAAGTTCAGTACCTTGTCAAGTGGGCTAACTACCCTATTTCGGACAGCACTTGGGAGCCTGAAGAACACTTACTGGATAAACGGCTACTGGACGACTTCTACAACAAAACTAAGTAACACTATGTCTGTTCTATTCTTTTTCTGTTTCATCTTCACTACTTCAACTGCACTTGAAACTTATAATTATGATATGAATGGGAAACATGTGACTTATTATCCTGAATCACTTATGCTATCTTACAATCCAGAGGCGGTCGTATTCTATGACAACACATACTTGTTCAATTTCAACATCAATATGCGCTCCCCAGCTCTTGGCAAAAATTTTGCAATAAATAATACTTGTTCAAAAGAGAATTCCAAATTCTTAACCGAACTACTTGCACAGTTACGCACAGTCCAACGCTCAATGTTACGAATCCTCTCTTCTCATGGTTATACTTCCCTAATTGAGTGTGACTCTTATATCCGTCGCTATTATCAATATGCTACCGGTCTCACTTCTACCATGACTTGTCCTTATGAATATAAAAAATCCTTAACCCTCTGTAAACGTTGGGCTCTTCAATATTGTCATCATATCTCCCCACAAGAAAGAACATGGTTATTAAACTCAAATCGGGCTAAACGCTCTCTGAATTGGGCCTGTACCGCGGGCCTCGGCAATATTCCAAGATATCTATATTTGGCATTTGGCGGAAGTTGTGAATAAGATGGGTTTTCTCAATTACTTATCCCCTTACTATTTAATTTTGCCTCCACTTTCGATACGATGCATTCCATGACTAAAATTCTCCAGGGCAAAACTGTTTACTTAGCAAAAATAACAGACAAGCTAGTTACTAAGGTTAACAATTTACAATCTTCCTTACGCTATATTGATAAGGTTTTTCTTGCTTGGCAAGGTAAATTGACACAATTTGCTGACCACGAAAACTGTCATTTCAATAATTTCATGGAATTTCTTTCAAAATTTTCTTTGGAGGTCACACGTGCCTTTTCCACCTTACTGCGTTTACTGGAAATCAAAGATATTTTACATCAAACTCAAAAACTACACGCTAAAGAGTCAGTAGGCTTACAAGATCTGCCTGCTTTTGTTTCATCAGAATTACAACTTCGCCTAAAACAACTTCCTCATTTACAGTCTACATCTGCTGCTCTCGATTCTGGTTTTTCTTTACTGTTACAACCACTAGTAGATTTTTCTTATGATCAAACTAAAAACATTGCCGCTAATATATTATTCACTGTACCACAACTCCTCCCTTACATTTTGACAACACAACCTTGCAATCTCTTGATCACACTTTCCAATTACTCGATGGCAAGTTCGTTACACAACTGACTACATTTAGACGCCAAATTTCTCGTCTCCATCCGGTTACCAAAACACGTTTAAACGATTTCCTCACCTATGTCGCTTTTTCCTTAGCTATTTTGAACACCATCTTTTTGATTTGCCTTCGTTGTAGTTCTCCGAATCGACCATCTAGCTCGTTCGTAAGTCATTTGATTTCACGATCATCACATCAGACTTCGCTTAAGACACGACGCGCACGTGGTAAACAAAAGGATGTTGGCGTCGTTCCTGTTGAATCTCTCAGTGCACCGCACGACATTGATTCATCCGCTGTTATCGAACAATCTACTGTTGTTCCTCCTTCGTGTTCTAAATGTTGTAAACCTATTTCCTTCGCGAACACCGAACCTGCTGCAGTTTAATTATCTGTTACTTCGGCAATTTTTGGTTTTCAATTTGACAGATTTACGCTTCTTTGACTACATGCAACCCATTTAGGTTTTGTCTTTCATAATATTACCTTATTGTACTAACCTGTTTCTGCCCTTCTGGTAATTCATCATTCGTCCATTGATCAGCCGTTTTCCTCCTTCTCACTCACTAATACCTTTATCATTAAGCTCCCCAAAACACGAGCTTAACGACATTCTCAGCACTTTTCCGCCTTGCCACAGCATTCGCTCTATGCACATTGACGTCATGGTTACCATTGTTTTCTGCCCCAGATTATTCACCGGAACCGGAAATGGAACATTTCTCAAGATCCATTATCCAACTGGCAGAATCACCTTACCGGACTCATGAAATTTGCATCCCTGCTTATAGTTACTACCGATTCGTTTCCCCAGGGTTAATGTCATTTAACAGCGCCTTTTACAATAGCTATTTACAACGGCATGACAATGAATACACTGTTCCTTTTTGCCCCAATTGCAGCTACAGTCATCCCTCAACTAGATTTTGTCTTCCTTACTTATATTCTCCAGATGAATTGGACTTCCTTATAGATTTTTTAGAATACACGCCTCAAAATAGTATCTCGCCATCGCTCTTTCTTTCGTTGATAAGATTATGTGATTATTTGCTACTTAATCCAGCCGTTATTATCGACATGATATATCTATATATTCCTCAAAATTTTGCAAATCGTTTATATTTGGAGGCTTTGGTTGACATTCTTAATGCCACTAGTTATCGCGACTTGGGTCTCGGGTTTGCCGCAAATTATTTCACCCTTCTTTGAAGTTCTGCGTTCTCCATCGGTCTTCACCTAAGCCATACAACTCAAAACTTGTGCATGTGGCCTCTCACTTGGAACCACTCTACATCACTTGACGAATTTACGGGTGAGTTTGTCCCCTATGTGTGACTTGGATTCCAATCCCGTAGGTTTGCGGACTACTCATTACTTTCTAACTTGTGGATCGTGAATTGGAGACCAATCCTTTCCACTTGATAACTGACAACATTGTTTTCTCTCTTCTTTGGTTTCAGTTAAACATTTGACTTACATATATACACATACTGACTGACTGACTTGCTTCCTAATTATGACAGACAGAAACATATTCGACTTTTTACTAAACCTCATACAAAACGATTACAGACCCTTGGAGAATGGGGAACACCGCCGCAGACGCCGTCGACCACGCCGCGAGCCTTCCGCTCCGCAACCACCACAGTCACGCCCTCGTCGATCGCGAGTGAATCGCAATCGAGCTAGAGATCGACGACGGTGGGAAACATATACTCTCTGCATCATCTGTTTTGAACCCACGGCAATTCCAACACATCGCATGCCCTGTTGCCGTCAATTTATCCATGAGGAATGCCTCTTACAATGTTTTCGGCATTCCTCATTTCATCAGGGCTACCGATGCCCACATTGCCGTGGCAATTTATTCCCTGTTGACGCCGACGACCTTACGGCGGAAACACATCCGCCACCAGGCCATTACCTTTATATTTTTAATTATTCCAGTATTGGCACTCTTCAGCACGACGTTGAAGAGATTGCCTATGATCGTTTCATGAACCCCCCTCTCGCTCCACGACCTCCAGGCCTGAACTGGGAACAAGTTCGAGCAGAGCGAGAGGCTCAACTGCGCGACCTCTTAGGCACTGATGTCAACCAAGACAATTAGCCTCATTTTCTTTGTATATATTTACCCCTACATTTGTTTCTTCTATTTCAGTATCCCTTTTTAATAATACTATATTGTTACCTCCTAGCGGTATCTTTTCACAAGTAACTGTAATTCCTGTTTTCTTGTTT
>BOPM01000560.1:28744-62166 GCA_022179025.1 Porites australiensis | reverse complement strand
GGGGGGGGAGTTACTCTTCCAGAATTCTTGGTGAGGGTGTGCCGCCCGGTTCTCCAAATTAATTCTCTAAACCCTTCTTCAGACCTGGCTGCTAAAAATTGCACTCGATTTGCGAACCCATTCCCATGTCCAATTGAAGTGAACATACTGTGAAAACCCGCTGCTGGCAGAAATTTGCCATTTAGCCAAGCAAGATCACACAAGTCGATTCTTATATCTGGATTACAGTTAAATTATGATAAACTTTTCCAAGGAGATAGACTTTGAGATCTGCAAATTTATAATCAGAAAAAAATTAAAGCACAAATAAAATTGCAGGGTGTCCAAAACGTGCTCCTCTACTTTATAAGTCTGTATCGCATTACGATTGGACTTGATCAGCATATAATTTAAATGAAAGTTGTGACTTTCAATGTAATTTAATATTTCATACTTCTTGTGCCATCTTTTGACTCGAAATTCGATGTGTGTAATTTCGCGCCAAAGGTGCGCTGCAAGAGTAAATTTTTGCGCTATATATTTTTTGTATCTTGTAGCCCGAAATGCTCGAACTCCTTACTTGTTTTTTGTTAATATCCTAAAAGATAAATCCTCTCAACGAAAAAACACTCAGCTACGTGGGGGCAGAAGCATGTATTTCTCTCTACTGGCTTATCAGTTAAAGAAATTCCTAACAAAATGGAAAAATCCGAATGTTGGATGGTAAGGAGGTCATAGAGAAATGAAGGTATTACAGACAAGAAACGAGGGGGAGGACCGAAAGTCCTGAATAAAACCGCGAAAATAGTTTTAAAGAAGGCTAGGTTCAAAAGAGGAAAGGCGAAGAGGTAGCTCTTATAACAGTTAACAAGTTAAGTCTGGAGCAGATTCATGAAAAGCAAAGTTTGGAGACCCCTGAGACGGAAAAAAAATTTACTCCCGGCAAAACCGTCCTCCAAGCAACGTTCAGCCCGTCTCAAATTGTTAAAAAAGAAAAAAAGCCTTACTGTAGAAAGGGGCCGGAACTATCACCTTTTCTTGGATCAATGCCCAAAATTTATTGTTTCAGCTGCCTAATCTAAAAAATTATGTTGCATGTTTGGGGGTTGAAGTGTCTCCTGCATACTAGGTCATAAGAAAGCTCAATATGAATTATCTAGGGCTCTCCACGCTACATGGCTTATCTAATGCCCAAACGGCTACAGGGTGGGATAAAAAAGCCAAGGGGGCATGCCGGTAACTGAACTTCTGAACACAAGTACTCGATAGAGTAATAATTATATTTTAGAAATTTCACGTAAAAATAAAGTCAAAAAGATCAAAAAGCATGAAATTAAAGGAACGAACTTTGGGACACCCTGTAGCGCGCGCTACAATAATAAATTTTAAGTTAACTGCTGCATTGATCGCATTAGTAATGTTTTAAAAATATCGGTTCATGTTAAAGCTGTTCGTATGTCGAGATATGAAGCACTTTGGAAGTTTAAAGAGCACTCAAGAGGGTAGAGTTGCACCTCGACCAACTCTTACGCGCCTTTCGTGCTCCTCAAACGTCCCAAGTGCTTCAGATCTCGACATACGCACGCTGACGCATGAACCAATTGCTAAATGGCGGACAGTTTTTACATTACAAGAAACTGTCAAAAACGCGGAGACTACTATCAAATACCATAGTTTGAAATAGTATGGTTTCCGTAGTGTAGTGGTTATCACGTCCGCCTCAAACGCTGAAGGTCGCCAGTTCAATTCTAGCCGGAAATATTGATCCTCCAAATATTATTTTTTTTTCCTGGCGAGCGATAGCAAGGCAGCATGCAGCAGCCTATTCTTCGATGGAGGCGGTACTTTATAACTGTACAGCGAGGTTTTTCCTTGGTTCTTCCCAAATCTGTCCACAGTTTTGGGATACTCGTTTTGTACTAACTAATATGCATAGTGCGTGGCCGCGAAGGGCCTGGTGTTGAGTTTAAGGTCCGCCTGCTGTCACGGTAACAGTCGTTATTATATTCGATTCGCAAGCATACGTAATTCAGGTACACAAGTAATTCAGGCATCCCATTCATTTAAAAGTCGTGTTAATCACCATCGTTTAGCGTCCTATTTATGTAGCCGTCAAATTTGGGCAACGCCAAGATAGCAGCCTAGCCCCTGCCACATTCTTTATGACTTAAACAAGAAGCGTTACTTTCTTGCAAGTTCTGGTGCATATTAATATTTTCTTGTTGAAAACACTTTTATTATAGGAGATACTCTCGTGAATCCTTCAATGGAATCTGCAGCTCCGATGTTTTCCTCCACAAGGGAAAACACTAATTATGCCAGATTATGCCGCCTTCTAGTGGATGTTGGTTCTCAGGTCCTGAGAGAAGTATTCGACAAAATTCGTCCGGTCGGAGGCCTTGATACTGTTTTGGGATCAACGTCTGTATCTGCTACATTACAGTCACTTCGACACAAGAATATCTTGAATCCTTTACAATGGAGAAATCTGTATCCCGCCATCAAATCGTCAGTTTCGTCTAAGAACTTTGACATCACTCTGCTCATGGTGCTGCTGAGGAGTGTTTGTGGCCTGACTCCTCCAGCCACTGGCTGAAATGATCTTCCACCGCCTACAGATCTGACTTGCGGGGCTGACATCGTTCGCATCAATTACTACAGAAAGACTGTGTATGCTCACGTTACTCAAGCGTCGTTTGCCGATGAGGCATTTGATAATCATTGGAGTCACATCCGCGATACACTAGTAAGACTCGGAGGGCCGACTTACGAGGCCGCTATTGATGATCTCAAGTATGAGTACTTGAATCCTGACATGGAAGAACGCTACAAAGGGCTTCTGAAGCAGTGGAAGATGGTCGAGGACAACATAAAAGATAAGCTGAATGGTGTTGAAGCCAAAGTAGATGAACTTCAAGCATCAGTGAATAAAATGGAAAGACAATTGCGACCGACGTTTGGTAAGTGGAATGAGATAAAAACAAGAACGCTCTTAGTAGAGGCGAGTCTCCCTTGCTTAGAGGTAAATTTTATTGTCAGCTGGTGCTGTTATGCTACTTTTTCGTCCGGAAAACAGAACCAGTATATATGTCATAATGTAAATACTCAAAACTTAAAATTTGCAAGGAGGGACATGCAGTCCGCACATCTTACCTTCCGACCGGTGTGAAGGCTTTGAAAACCTTCTGCAGATTCAATTTGTGATATTGCCTCAGTGAGGAGAACTCTTTCAGGGATTTACTCGGAAAAAATTGAACGCTGATTTTGGTCACTATAAATATATATAGCCCCTATGTAGCGACCAAGCGTACGGCTCAATATACCGTTTTTGTACAGCACAAGAAAAATGTGTAAGTTTAGCAGAACCTTACATACAACAGACAGTTTATTCAGTTCGCGCGTATTCTTGTTGAATTTGTTGTCGGTTTTATAAGATATCAAAATTGCGTGAGAGTAATATACATTTTCCATAGCTGTTTAGTATCTGCTTTTAATATCTTCGTACAGTTGATATTTAAGGGATCTCAGAGTACAATGTTAAGAGCAGTACACAGCGTGCATTTTATCACGGTATCACTGGGATAAAGCGTTTCATTTTCCAGGAAAATTTTGAGCACGTTCCTTGTAAAACAATACTGACTCATTCAGTCTCGGAGTAGTTTACTTAAATTTAGTGGTCAGTACAGTGAACGGGGTTATGTTTTGTGACATTTATCTACGGTCTGTCCACATCACTACGATCCACGATTTATTCATTTATTTTATTTTCAAGTTTTCTTGACCGATCCTCCATCCCCGATTCCCGATTCTCGATTCCAGATCCTCGATTCTCGCTCCTGATTTTCCGGAAAAGCTCGATGTGTGATTTCTATTCTATGGACATGAAGTGCTGTAAGCAGAGTGCGTGATAGTCAAGTACAAAGCTACTCGTATAAACACACCCGTGACACATACGCACCGTCAGACGCGTAGTTGAAGTTGCTTCCAGTAGTGTTCAAAGGTCAAATCATTCATATCTCAAATATTTATAAGGTGCAACGCAACTTCACATCTTAGTAGTGGTGTCTGAGGAGAATTAGCAGAATTTTTGGGCGGCAAAACGTCAGCAAAATTTATCAATCGCTCATGAATAAAATGCGCGGGAAACTTGTTTAATTTATGCTAACTATGTTCAGGCAAGTACTAGTAATGACGTAACAACACCATCAGGTCCATTTGGCAGTTTAGTGAGCCCATTGTTCTTTCAACAAAAAAAATATGTCACCTTTTAAGTCAAACGGGCCATTTTAAAGGTAAATCTTCGTTAAAGAAATTACGAGTTCCTTACGATTTTATCGACAACGTACATTATTTTGTTACGATGGGTTTCATCAATCATTCCAATATTAAAGAAGTCTTAGACAGATGCATATAGGACAGAATTTAAGAGGTGTTTTTTTCTCAGACACACTCGTGGTTGTCGCGCGTAGAGTTCATGAAAAAAAGGCGCGTTTTTTGTTCGAGTCTTGTAACAATCATGGCGTTCAAAGCACAATTGTGCTAGTCATATTCGCTATAACAGACCGCTTGATTCAATGCAAAGACTTTAATCAATAGCTACCTTCAAATTCAGGACGAGACACTTCATACGTTGTAGAAATACAACTTTTAATGAGAACAAAAACAGTAAAACATTTGCGAAAAGGTCTAGTCTTCATCGTTAGGAATGGATTGTGTCACAAACAGTCGATTGAGCAAGAATTTGCGCTTATCGATCGCAAGTTCTGTCGATTCGAGCCAATCAAAGCCTTCTGTATCCTTGAATTCTCTTTGAGTTTCGATCACTCTTTGGAAGGTGGGATCTTTCTTTACTGCTCGCATCGACTGCAGATACTCTTCTTTATTAATTGTAATCACAAATTCGCGATAAAAGGTTGTGAAACTTATATATACACTATCCAAGATGGTACCAAGACCTCAAAACTGATCCAGTGCGTAAGACAATAACCTTACGACGCTTTATGAAAGATGGTGAATGGAATATTGAGAGCTGTTGCGCGCGTGACTCAGCGACGCGCGAAACCCGTGCGTGTGTATGAGAAAAAAAAAGACACATTACTAAAAAAGTCTCGTTTGTCTCCTTTTGTCACGCTAATCCTTGCTTTGTCCTTAGTGTCCTTAAAATGTCCCGTTCGTCCTGTTTTAGGTCCTAAGGAATTCGTAATTTCTTTAACGAACATTTACCTCAAAATGGCCCTTTTGACTTAAAAGGTGACAGGTTTTTTTGTTCAAAGAACAAGAGGCTTACTTAACTGTCAAATGGAGCTTATTGTGTTGTGACGTCATTACTTGTGTTTGCCTGAACATTGTTGTTGTTACGTCATTACTAGTACTTGCCTAAACATGGTTAGCATAAATTAAACAAGTTTCCCGCGCATTTTATTCACGAGCGCCTTATTAATTTTTGCTACCGTATTGCTGCCCAAAAATTCTCCTAATTCTCCTCAGACACAACTACTCATCTTATCAACTGCGAGAATGTATCAATTAAATACATACAACAAAGTGAATCTATTTAACCGTAGAGTTCCAGTAATTGCGACAATATTCTGAGAAGCGCGCAGCCTCAATACACCACAATAATATTTTCTCATCCTACTCGGGGTATTTACTTTTTAATACACTTGCATAATTACACTAAACTCAAGGGCCTCGATTTCGGGAAAAGTATGTCATTGCCAAACAGCGAAAACGTCTTCAACTTACATGCGTCATTTCAGTCATCGCCGAAAATAAACCGCATGCTCATCTCAAGACTCATTTGCAAACAATGAAAGTCACCACGATTCTTATCCCCAGTTTTCATGGTCTCCGTTAGCAACGCCTAGGAGCATACTCCTCTTTTTGCGACGGACCGATGAAAAAAAACCCTTGCATTTCGCTCTGCAAAAGCAAGCTGGACTAAAAAGCCTTCGCTAGGTCAATGTCAAATATTACAATATTCACGTTGGCTTCGAGGCTGAGGGAAATAAACAAAAGAAATGAATTAGTTATCCCGCCTGAATTTCAATGCGATTCCTTTCGTTTTATTTCCCTAGAACAAGTATGAATTTTAATACTTCGAGACTCGCCTTTTACTTTCATTACACGATAACTTAAACATGGGTATAAGTATCCCTGCTTAGAGGTTTTATTTGTTGAATCAATTACATCTCGTGTGTATTTTCACCATGGAGTCACCACTTGGTGATGATATACAGTAAACGTCTCGTTAAAGGAGACATCGGGCGGTGGCACCAGAAAGTTTTTTTCTTAAGAAAGGTGTTTGAATGTGGCTGGGACCATCACTAAGTGTCTTCGAGATGTTTTTCAGAGAGGTTAGACTTCACCTAAAAAAATACATAAATGTTATTCCCCCGCTGGGAGGTCAGTATTGGGAGAAACTGTGCCCGAGGTCTTGAGTACGGCCTCGGGCGCTACTCAGACCGAGGGCACAGTTTCTCCCAATACGGAACGACCTAGGCCGGTGAATAAAATTTTTATTTTTTTTCCTACTGAGATTTAAAAGTTTCAGGAAAATTTTGCTTCAGCCTCCAACCTATGTGTGTTAAAGAAGGGTGCGTTCGTGTTGATGTTCAAAGCGCGCGATCGATTGCAAACCAAAACAAAACATTACAACATGATTTTTGAACTTGTAATTCATATTATCACAATTAAACTCTCTTTTAGGATAAAGAAAGGTTTTTGTGTCTTGGTAGATAATTCATAATGTGAGTGTCAAACAAGGATAAAAGAATTGACGAACTTAAAAGCCACAGGAAAGAAAATACAGCAAAAATTTTCTACGGCTGAATATTTACTTTAAGATTAGAATTCAATAGGTTTATAAAAAGAGCTAATCAAACATACCAATCTTGGGGATTTTAATCGAATTCGAATGAAAGAAGGCGATGTGTTGACAATAACAATAATCGTTGACGATAACCTTTTCTGAAAAGTAGAAAAATAGTGAGGCAAAATTCAATGAAAAACGGCAGAATCTAGATTCCGACAACAAAAATGGAAAACAAACCTACAAACAGAGCAAAAATGTCGAGTAAACAGTGCATAAAAGCAAGATTGCAGTACTTACAGCGCAGTTTATAAAGCTAGTGAAGCGACATCACGGGTCGCCTGTTTTGCTTTACTTTAGTGTTTTGCCAGGCTGACTTGCTTGATTCTCCCTTCAGATTTTTTGTCTGAATAACAAAATTCACTTTTCCCTAGCTACTGGTAATAATAGCGCAAGTTTTAAAAGAAAAATGGTTCAAAATCACGGGTTTTGCTCATTCACAAACAACCAACAAACGTGTGAATGACGCTGCCAACGATTCCGCCCGGATCGTAAAAAACTGCCCGTTCTCGGGAACCAATCAGATTGCAGGATTTGGAGGATTCCGCCCGCTCGCAAGCTTAAAAAAAATGAACACACTTATTGGAAACATACATTAACGATCTCAATCTTTCTTATGAGGTAGATAATATTGTTATTGCTTATACTCATGACTTGACTTGTTTGTTCCTTCCAACAAGAAATGATCAACGGAAAACCCAAAAGTGAGTTACCAGAAAAGGAGCCAAATATTTACGGCCGCACGAAGGAGATTGAAAGCATTGTTCAAGTCCTCTCGGTGGATAGTGGAGAAAACGTCGCAGGCGTCCTTGTCACTGGACCTGCTGGAGTGGGAAAGTCCACGGTTGCCGTTCACGCTGGGCATTGGATAAAAAACGAGTTTGAAGCAATTGTGAAGTATTGTTCTTTGAGAGGCACATACAAAGCCGGGGAAATTTTAGACGAGGATGTGCTGAGAGAAATTTTTAATGTGTGTGTTCCAGGCCATCAACAAGGCAGCGAGTTTCCAAGGTATGTTTTGCTCAACTGGTGCAGGCAGCTTGAAAATGAAATGATACTTATCGTTGATAACGTAGATCATGCCATAGAAGTTCGTCGATCTAAATACGACTTGTTTAACTTGTTGAGTGATATGAGGATGTGTTCAGATTGGAAACTCAAGTTCCTGCTAACCTCGAGCAGGGACATTGAAGCTGTTGAGACAGATTCAAACATCCAGCTTCGTAAAATCTATCTCGATGCCTTAGATGTCGAGGAGAGCATAAAAGTTCTAAAGAATGGTGCTCAGTTGACGTCTAACAATGATCCTAAAACTGAATTCAAACTGCGCAAAATTGCTGAACTCTGTGAAAACAATCCACTTGCTCTTCGACTCGCCGGCCCTCTCCTTGCAGAGGAATCTGTATACACTTTTGAAGAACTTCAACAAAATCTCGAGCAGAACCCAGTACAAACTCTTGGTATTATGCCAATGATGAAAATAGCTTTTGAACAACTAGACCAAAATTTGCAACGCGCGCTTGTTTGTTTATCAGTGTTTCCTCGGTCTTTCAAGAAAGATGCGGCAGAAACAGTACTTGGTGATAACTGTGCTGAAGCTTTAACAAATTTAAAGAAAAGGTGTTTAATCCAGAAGCAGGGTGATCGATATTTAATTCACTTATTGATTAGAAGTTATACAAAGGATATCGGCAAACAAAGAGAGGAATTTGGCCAAATTCTAGCTGATGGCAAACAGTATTACCTCAGACACTTTTTGTCGCTCCTTTTAAAAAACGCACAGAATTATTGGGGAAAGGACACATGCAAAGAATCTTTAAAGCTATTCAACGAGGAAAGAGTTAATCTGGAATTCACTCTAAAAGAAGTAGCTGGCGGTCAAAAGAACGTCCAAAATTCCAAGGAACTTGAAGGTGTAGTAAACGCCTGTGGTCAGGTAGCACCATACATTGACGGCTGCGTGCCTTTTAAGCTTTCTGTTGACTTTGGTTATGGAGTTCTTCAGTTTTCTCAAAGTCAAGAAAATGTAGCCAAGCAAGTGGAGATCTTGTGCTTTCTTTATGACGCCGCAAGAAGACATGGTGGGGACATGGAGCAATCAAAAGGCCTCATTGATGAAGCTTTCAAACAGTACAAGAACAATCCACAACTTTTTGAACAAAATAGTCTGTCGGAAGCGTTATTTTTGAGCCAGTATGGAAGATATCTGTCACAAGATCTTGATAGAAGAGACGAAGCACAACCTTTTCTACAAAAGGCACTCACAATTGTTTCAAAGGAAACTGTTGAGCATCCTTCTACATTTGGTATAGGCAGAGTTCTGGGCCAGATGGGACACAATGCAAGACTTGGCAAACGCGACAACGATAACCTCCCCAAGGAAGCTCTCAATTACTTTCAAAGGGCCCTTAACTTTCATCAGTGTCATTATGGGGAGCATGTCGTGACTGCGCTCGCACACAAAGACTTAGCGGGCATCTATATGTCTGTCGACGACTTTGCCAAAGCCGAAGAAAATTACGACGCAGCAGTTCGAATGTTTGAATGTTTGGGAATGATGAAAAAGAAGGAGGTAATTCCGACCTTTAAAAACTTTGCAAGGTGTTGTGAAAAGAGTGGAAAGATTGACGAAGCTCGAAGAAAATTCGAGATGGCGATTGAAGTTGCTGATACCACTATCGAGGGAAATCACAAATGGAAAGTTGAGATCAACACCAATTTGGCATTTATTTTGTACAAAAATTATCCCAATGAAGTTGGCAAAGCTGAGGAACTTTCCAAAGACGTTTTTCACATGGCTAAAGAACTGAAAATGGTGAAATGGCATCAGAGCGAGAAACTTAAGACATTTTACAAAACGAAATAGAAATGTAGTAAATGGTATTTACCTCATGGTCTTAAAATGTACTCAAGTTTTGGCTTAGCCAACAACTGTCAGTGAAATCAAATCCAAGAAAGGATGAGATCTCTCGTATTCGAAAAAACGGTGACCTGGAGACCGTGATTGTTGATGAGAGGAAACAAGCCAAAACAACCACAACTCAAAGAAATGTAATGTATAGAGACTTTAATGGTTTAATGTATATTAGAACACTACGCGGTAAAAGAGGAAAGTGTTGTCTGTTTGATTGCCCACCTAAGAAGAACATTGAGGGTAGCTGTTTAAACGTCTTTAACACGGGGCGGGGCTCCTAGAATCCCAGGAATATCTTTGTAACTGGCATATTCAATCGCATCATCGATCGTTCTGACGGCATCAAAAATTGTTCTCCCCTTTATAAACGCGCTTTGATTAAAATGAATTACTTCAGGAAGCACCTTTTCCAAACGTTTTGCCAAAGTTTTAGACCCCAATTTGGTATCAACATTTAAGAGAGATATTGGGTGCCAATTCTTCACCAACCTTTTGTCTTTTTCTTTCTTCTCAATTAAGGTGATAACAGCCTGTTTCTGTGAGTTTGATAGTTCACCGTATTCAAAAGCATAGTTCAGACTATCAACTACCAACTTTTCAAGCAAGGGCCAAAAGGCCAAGCAAAACTCGGTTGTTAAACCATCGTTCTCTGACGATTTATTCTTTTGAAAGGTCTGTAATACATTGAAGTATTCATCATATCTAAGGATGACCCTCGCAAACGTTCCTCTTCTCCTCCGCTAAATATGGAACATCGATGAGACCATTTATAAACGAAGAAAACTTCAATGAAATATCTACAGTCTTCAGTTCTGATTCCGACCCGAACGAGCACGGCGCCCACGAAGAAAAAAGGCGTTAAAACAAAGTTCCGTTGCTTGAAGGTGCCATTTCTTCTCAGAGGAATAAGTATTTTCTTCAAATTCTTTCTTTCTATTTTTGTCCGTTTACGTGTACTTTGAATTCGATGACACGAAATTATACTGGTCCTGAATTTCACGCCACGAATGACTTTTTCAAAAATTGAAATAATGTGCCAAGGAGCAAAAATATTCCATCCAGTACCCCCTAAAATCATTATATGCACGCGCACGGGAAGTAAAAATGATTTCCTTAGCAACCCATCCGTCTAAGAATTTGCTTCCCGTAATCGTGATTTGTTCGCGCGCGGAGGAGTCTTCAACAATCAATGCCATCGTTTGAGAAACTTTCTTTGTGAGCGAATGGTTGACGCAGAAAGCCCAGTGAGTAAAACTTTCTTAGATATTTGACAGTTAAAACTTCGTGTTTTATGTGATCAGTGCGATAATTCATACGTTGATGGAACGGTTCCATTGTGATGAGAAAATTCTCATGTTAAGCTTGTCGGTTTGTTGTTTATCATTCACTATTTCAAATACCTTCGAAGCTTAGAAAGGTATTATTTAAATTCTAGTTTGTAATTCTGTCATTGACACTTATCAGATCGATGTGATCTTTTTTGCAATAATTATTACTAGCGTCTATGATCGATTTGCGAAGGGTGCTTTACGCGTTTTGATCAGCTTGTTACTGATTTCCTATATATCTATAAATATGGCATCTGGAGCTTGGTGTTTTCCCGGGGTGGGGCCTTATCACACTTTTTTAGGCTCCACCGTGGGGTTTTTGAGTGAACCGCTCGGTCCCACCGTGGAGCAGTTGCAGCTTCCCCACCCCCCCAAAAAAAGAAAAAAAAGAGAAATGTTCAGGGGAGATGGGCATGGTTGAAATTGACTGAGCTATTAAAGAGAGGTTGCGTCAGAAGAAGTCGAGGGAGGGTGGATCTGGGGAATTATTTATCACGTGAAGTGAACTGACCTGAACTCAATAAGTGGCGTCAATAATTTAGGCCCTGGCAAAACTCGCGTTCCAGAGGGTTCAAATGGTTTAAATGAAAATGACTGCTCCTGATAAGAAATGAGCTCAGTTTAATTAGGAAAACCCTCCAGAGAGGAGAGAGAGCTTAACTGTTTCCCGTCCCCTACACCTTTGATACACATAATTTGTTACATTTTTCTCCGAATTGAAATGGGGCCTTCCAGGAAAGAGCGGGCCCAGGCGGGTCTGAATGCTTCACTACGTACCGGCTATTAAAATGCTGTTGGTAAACCGTTCGCTGTGGATGCAGCTTTCTCGCTCCGTGGAACTGGTTTTAATTGCGGGATCCTTAAGAGTGAAACTAAACTCAGGTGAGACATGCCAAGATTTCTTTTAAATAACAACGGCCAGATAAACGTAAGTCAAACGGAAAATTGATTCCATGAAATTTTGCTATATGGTTATTTATGCATAGTGCTCACTCCACCACTAGGTAACCGCTTTTTACTTATGTTTCTTCTCTAAGGCTAAGCTGCACTTAGAAATTTTAAAAGACTGCAAGAAGTGCGTTTTAGAGGAATTTACAAACTTTGGAACGATTTCTGACTTCACATTGGCACGATTAGAGGACAAACAAGATCACATTTACAGTCTTAATTAGTCTATTTAAGTGCCACTATATCCCTCCGGATATTCAAAGTTGTTAATTTATAAGCTTCATGAATTATAAACCTTAAAAACGTGACAAACATAGTTTTTAGTGCGTAGTATTTCACATAACGTAAATATCGAAGTTGCGTAACTGCATGAAAAAATCTGACCCATTACTCTAAGGGTATTACTCCGAATTATTAAGTTCTGGAATATTCCGCCTTCGCTCGTCAGTTTGATGATGTCGCAAAATAACTTGCCTTCTGAGCGATACGTTACCCTCGTTTGATTGCATGGAGAAAACCAGAACCGCTACGCAGTCCCATCTACAGTTCCACTTTTAATTGTTTGCCACTTCGCATTCAGCCATCGTCCGGCGTAGTGGCGCGTAACTCACCTTTATGAAATATCCCTATGAAAAAGACAATCTATACTAAGTCTTAGAAAGGCTAAGCTCATAACTTTCTTGTTTAATAAACACTTAATCACTAAGACTGCTTTTGACATTAATTCCGAGAGAGCAAACGACTGATTGAAAATGCTGCTTACCGCTTAACTCACTAAAATTGGCACAACGAGCCATGCGTTGGCATATATACTACGAAACAATTAAGCACCATTTCAGTTCTATAGTTTGCTATCTAATATTTCTTGCATGGATTTCTCGACACTAACATTCTGTCTGGTTTAGCTTTAAGTTGTAGTTGTTCTTTCTCGCTAGTATAAATTGAAAGGAACAAGAATTTTCCCTTTAAGCATTTATTCCCTGAGGGAAGCTTGCCATGCCTGACGAAATATGAGGAAAATGCAAAACCATCTAAGCTACACAAATTCATTGTTTTGCATTAGTCCTTACTAACAGTTACTCCTTGTCAATATATATCCATATATCCAGCCCTCTTTCCTACAAAGAAGCTTTGCTTTAGTTCTCAGAATTTCTTAAAGAGAAAGTGCCATCTTGATAACTTAAAGTACTTAAAAAATTCCAGACACTGATTTATCAATGACATCAGTATCAAAATCAAATGCTCGAGTGAAACTATCTGGGAAAAATTCTGTGGAGCTATACACTAGTGCCAATAGGTTGGTCTTTCAGCTCTGATCCTTCAGTAGGCTCACAGTTAGACTTGCTACAAGTCGAGCTCACGAGTTTCTTAGCGAGCGGAGCAAGCTTTTTAGGCCGCGAACCCGAGCGAGCGAAGAAGTCGCTAGAGTTCTTCGTCCCGCGCAAATTAAATCAGACTAAGGAGTTTTTTGAAAGTCTAGGTTGAAAACAAGTGTAATTTAGAAGTGTAGCTATTGTTTTGAGACTCTAAAACAATGGTTACACTTGTAAATTACACTTATACAAGTTTTTTTAAAATCAGTTGATCCCAGGAAGGCAACCCCAGCTGAAACACCAAAGCTCTTATTCAGATGTTTGTACATCTTAGACCTTCAGATACCATGGATCTTGTTAATGAAGATCGAAGACACTTTGCGAGAGCCAGAAAACATGAGAAAAGTACAAAAGCTAACCGTACAGCGAACAACGCTACACTAAACTCATCCTGACTTTATTTTAAGTGATTTTGTCCAACCGGAGATGGACAAAACAAGTCATCCTCCCTCGGTTTGTCACATTGTCTTGTTTATAAAATTATTTTCTCTACCTCCAATAAATAAAACCCATCTCTTCGTTTTACCGTCCTTATATCCAATAACAACGCTTAGCCTCCTAAATGAAGTTCTGTCAGGCCTTAATGGAGAGCTCATATCCATTGTTATAACCACGTTATTATCTCTTGGGCCAGTGCAGTCAGTCAAGAGTCAGTTAGAATTCGGCTCTGTTCTTTAAGAACATCGTTTGATATGTTTATTGTTTGTTTGTTTAGTTTCAGTCAAAGATATGATTTTCTTAAAAGAGCAACAATCTCTTCAGTGATTCGGAAACGCAAAAACTGTTGCAGAAGTGTTAGCTTGTTCATAATTTGGCCCCGCAAAGTTTTACAGTGGAACCCTGCCTTACTACCATCCCGTTTATAAGACCTCCTCGTTGTTACGACCATATTCTTTCGACCCAAACGTAAAAATCATTGAGTCATTTTAGTTTTTTGAAGACCCCGTTGATGCGACTACCTCGTTATTTAGACCAGGATTTTATGGCCCAACGGTGCTCGCATTAACGGGGTTCCACTGTACCTAGCTCAGATGACGGAATAGTATATTTAAACTTTCCCAGCCGCAAGACCGAGGAGGTAGATACCGGAGCTAAAATTATTAGTAAATGACGTTATCTAAGGACAAAGTGAAATAAAAGGACAGCATCATAACCAAGTCATGCCATTTTGTTGGCCAATGATGTTAGCCAACTGTATTCACCGTACGTTTCTGATTACTCAGTTTCTTGTAGTAAAGCTTTGGGCAAGAATACCCTCGCAGATAGGAGGTAGGTCGTCGGCAGTCTTCCTCCATTTGTGTGTCAACTTTCACAAATGTTTTAGCGTTGCATTTAAAAGTTAAATTTGACCAGCATTTTTTGCAGCGAGTTCTACGGTCACGATTGACGTCAAACTTACAG
This sequence comes from Porites australiensis, assembly GCA_022179025.1. Classification (NCBI taxonomy): domain Eukaryota; kingdom Metazoa; phylum Cnidaria; class Anthozoa; order Scleractinia; family Poritidae; genus Porites; species Porites australiensis. The sequence goes on along the minus strand of BOPM01000560.1, from coordinate 47,352 downwards.
ATATAAAACTGGAAAGCCCTGAGGCTTATTTGCTGAAGTTAGAGAAATATCTGTCGTAGAGTTTCGAAGTTATTGACATTTTTCGTTAAAATGTGGTTTAATTTAAACATATGCCGATTTCTCGCACGTTTTTAAACCTACAAGAAAATAATTAACATTTTCCTAAAGTTGCACTATTCCTTATTAATGGTGCCAAAAAGTATGGAAATCAGCTAGATCGTTCCTGCCGAAAAACGCGATTCAAAAACATAACCCCCTGAACGCACATATAAATAGGTAAGGGCCACCTTTAAGGGTCCTTGTTTCAGCATTTGTTTGGGAAACCTCTCGGAGGAGGAGATAAGAGGGGTTATTTTTTTTGTACATCCCCTACAGCGCTGCAAGACGTAATATCGGTGTTTGTTTTATTTTCCCCGAATTTGAGTGGAGCATTCTAGGAAGCAGGTGCACTCGGATGCTTCGTAGCGCAGCTGTTAAAGTGATGTCTATTACCTTTCACTTCCACTGTAGATACACTTTCTCGCTCTGTGGAACTGTTTTTATTTGTAGGATCTTTACGAGTGAAACTAAACTCAGGTGAGGTATACGTATTTTCAAGACTTTTGCATGATAACAACCATGTTTAAAGCTTAGCAAATCGTTCGGTCAAACGTATAATTCATTCCATAATATTGCGCTGTCGAGTGCATTCAGTCGGTCCTATGACACCTTGCTAACTACATTTTTAGAAAAATTGAACTTAGCTAAGACCGCTCTTACAGCTTTTAGAAGAGTACAAGACGTACATTGGCGATTCTGGGTTAGAAAAATATATACTTAACAGGCTTCTAAATGATTTCTTACGCCATATTGGCTGGAGGGCAAACGAGGACACAGGCACGGTGTATCATATTAGTGCATGGTTTATCATTTAATCTATTTAACCAATTTTATTGTTCCCCAACGTTATAACCTAAGTTACGAACGACTTAAGGCACAAAATTTGCAGTAAGTTCATTTCACATAAAAGCATTACAGTCAAAGTTGCGTAGCTGCAATTAGAAATGTAAATCATCACGCGCAAAATATATTCCGGGTTGGCTCGTATTGTGATGATGAGTTGCAAAACAACAATGTTTCGCTTTCCTCCGATCGCATAGAAGAAGGCAAGAATCGAATCACTATAGCTATAAAGTTCCGCTTTTGTTTGCCTTTTTTGCACTCGACCATCTCAGTCGTGACTTCCGTGAAAAGTCTCAGTCTATAGAAAGAACTGCTGGAATTTGTATAAGGTCTCAGAATTTAGAAAGGCTAAGTTTGTAAAGCAAAGGTCGTTTTTACATTCTCCAAATCCTTCGGCTCACTTATGCTAATGATAAAACCGATGGAATTTTATTCAACTACATAAATATTCTTTAGAACGCAGTAGAACATTTCGAATTAACCACAAAATTGTATATATTACGGTTGGGTAACAAAAAATTCATCTCCCTGAGACTGCTTCGATATTACTTATGGCAGTTATGAGAGACTAAAAGACTGAAAATGCTGCCATTCGCTCGACTCACTCTTGATCTTTTATTCACCATAAGTTTGCACAGCGCAACAAGCATCTTTATGATTGCTAGATCGATTCTACAGCTTGCAATCCTATGTACTTGATTTCTCGACAATATTATAGCATTTTAGGTTTTAGTTTTGAGTGTTCTTTCCTTTGGCATATGCGGGTTGCAACAAAAAGTATTTGTCGTTGGCAGTTATTTTCCTAAGAACCGAAGCAGGTCATGCCTGACAAAATATTGGAAAATGAAAAATTCTCCAAGCTGTAAAAGTTACAAAAAATCCGGTAGTGTACTTTACCGTAGCCGCTGCTACCATTAAAACATTTTCAATATCGTCCCAAAAAATCAGGTATCGCTATTTTTCAAGAATTTTGTTTTAGTCTCAGGAATTTCCTAAGGGAAAAGTGCGAACTGGGTAACTTATAGTAGTACTTAACAAATTCCAAACACAACATTTTCAGTCAGTTAAATCATAATCAAGATCAAATTTCCGGGTGAAACTATCCTCTTGATGACAGGCTTCCACATGTTTTTCTTTGAAAGGCTAGTTCTCTGCAGGTGTTTCTATTGACTGTAATCTCTTAGTAGGCATCCAGACAAGAACTAGAATCTCCTGCCGAGCGTCCTTTCCTGGGAACGAGGTTGAACAAGAAATATCGTGGCTGTTTCATTAGTCTCCATGCCCTATAAACGTTGCCCGCATTAGCCTCCATTCATACTCTTAAAACATCATCATAGAGGGTAACCGGCCATGCTGGTTTCCCCACCGTTCCCAACCTCTTAAGTAGATTTGACACTCATTACATCCAAGACGGCCGCCCGTAACGCAAAGCGCTCGCTGTCCACGAGCTTTTGAAAAAAATAGGGATTGTGAACAGTCTATATTAAAGGGTTCTTGTTTCAGCATCATCTAAGCGGAACTGAGTTTCTCCTGAAGCACAAAATGTCTTACTCTCCGACGCTTCTATATGTTAAACGTACGTTTATACTGTTGAATTTTTTGACGCAACTGACAGAAGCATATACCACAAATAAACCATACAGACAGTCACCACAAAGACAATAAAACGCCCTGGATTACTAAAGACATACTAAAAAATAGAGAAGTTAAAAATACATAAATTAGAAAGCGTATAACAGACTTAAAAGAACGGCAAAGAAATTATACTACCGTGATAAACTAAATGAATCAGAGGAAATCTTAGACACACATGGAAAATTATCAATGAAATAATTAACAAAACTAAATTGACTTCTAAGTTAGCGGATAACTTTGTCAAGGACGGTAAAATGATTTCTGACCCTAATGAAATAGGAGAACACTTTAATGAATACTTTATTAACCCAGGGTCCAATTTAGTTGATAAAATCCCAACTAGTTTAAGAAAATTTGATTCATACTTAGGTGAAAGTAATCTAAATTCTATGTTCCTCAATGCAATAACGAAAAACGAGGTAGCAAGAGAAATAGATAACTTAAACGCTAACAAATCGCCTGGTTATATGACGAGATATCTTTACAAGTTGTAAAAGCAATTTCCAAACACATATTCGAACCTTTAATACACATATATAACCAGTCATTTGTCACGGGCATTATCCCTAGTGCACTTAAAGTGGCATTTGGTACACCAATTTTTAAGTCAAATGACTACGAATCGTACTCAAACTACCGGCCGATATCAGTTTTCCCTTTTTTTTTCAAACATTTTAGAGAAATTAATGTAAAAGAGAGTTGTTAAATTTTTGGACAAGACATTTTAAGTGAAAATCAATACGGTTTTAGGAAAAAGCGTTCTTCAAATTTAGCTATAATGCAACTTGTAGAAAGGATATCGAAAGCAATTGACGATACGGAATACACTATGTGTTTGTTTTCAGCGGAGTTCTGGCGCGCGAAGCGCGCCTGCGGAGCACCATGGTTAAGTGAATCTACCCATCCCAGAAAATTTGGTAATCACGTGACCGTACACCGCCCGCCCGCCCGCCCGCCTGTCCGTCCGCACCACAGGGCAACCAATGTTCAATCTCAAACTTTCTACCTAGTTTGGGACCACAGGAAGACTAATATTGCAGACATATTGCACATCAATGTTGTGATCAATTGACAGCTGTCAAAACAGGGTATCTGCTGACCAGTATCACCTGACCGTATCGCGGGCTCAGGTGTCGACCCATCGAGGTCGACTATCTTTTTGAAGTTATCCGCTGACAAGTTACTAGTTTTCAAATGATTGCGGTCTCAAGTTTAATTTTTTTAATTCATATGAATTATGTTGTGTTTTATATGTGCCGCACAATTAAAATTTGGATTTCAAACTGACCTGGGAAGCTAAAAATTAAGCCAGTTTTTACAGGCAGGGAAGACATGCTAGTTGCTTTTGACTTTTCTTACCAAGGTCACGCGTTGGTCACGCTCTACGTCCAATTTTTATACTCTGATTGGTCAAAATTTGACAGGTGAGTTCACGCGGAAAATTTATGCAGCATCTTGAAACTTGTTTACTTTGACAGCTGAAGCTGACAGAGTTTTGTGTCAACTTGTGATATTTTTATCTGTCTTTTTCCACTGAATGTACAAAGTGAAATTCAGCTGCTATCAAGAGTCTTCTGTTATTCATGGCTAGTTTGTTTATTGGGTTTTTGGTTGAGAAATACGTCGCTTTGGCAAAGTCGGAAATCCGATTTCGGATAGCATCATTTTCGTTTTTCACCTTGCTTGATGCGTAAGACGGTTGAAAAGTCTGAAGCGATTCTGGCCTTACTTGATAGTTTTCAGTGCATCTCGAAAGGTAAGCCTGAGTAATTATTGTATTTGATGTTTGTTTTTTATATCTAATTTAATGCAGTCGAGCGTAGTTTACGCGGCTATTTGGTTTATGCACGTTTGTAATATTTGAGACAATGATCTGACCGAGAGTGACCGAGTATCAGGTTTGATTATAAGCTTATGGAACTTTTAAAAGCCTTTAGACATTTTCTCACCGCAAATAGAAAGAAAACGTTCCAAAGAATATTTGGTTATAATTCTGGCTGTAAAAGAAAGCTTTGAGCGATTTTCTTGCCTCGAGTTCATCTTTGAAAAAAGCAAACACCGGGAAGCGGGCTTAAAACGTAAACAAGGATTTTCAGAGACACTTTAATACTTGTCTTCGTGAATGAAAATTGTTGTCTCTGTATATGTTTCACCGAATTATTTTCCTTTTATTGATTGTTAGTAGTCTCTTTTGCAATTTTAATCGCTGTGCCGTTTGTTTTCAGTCGCTCATGAACATCGCTTGCAGGAATAGTCAAAATGCCGTGCGTATCAAACGCTTTTGAAGATTACAGATCGTTATAAAATCATTAAATACAAAATAAACATAATAAATTCTTTATTGTGTTGAAGCGTATAACTATATTAATCTTAATTTAAACAGTCGACTTGTAAAAAGTGAGAACCGGCTAGCCGTATAGATGATTATGGAAATTTTTTTGACGGTTTCGCTAAAACCCCACGCGTGCTTTGATCGTCCTGAATATTGAATGAGTGCAATTTGTATTGCAAAATTGTGAAACACTGCATTCTGTCCGAGGTCTGTACGATAAAAACGGCGCCTCATGGTACTGTTTCACCTCAGATGTGATGTACAAAAAGTATGAAAGGTTGGCTTACACGTCCCCAGACTTGTTGGCAAGATTTTGTAAAGTAAACTTGTCGACCGCAAAAAATTCGGCCTGATTTGTTTTCCAGGCTATTATGGCTCTTGACTGTGATCAAGAGCCATTATGGCTCTTAAATGTGATCGAAGATGATTGCTATTTTTTGGGTGTACATATAAAGGCTATCAACTCGATGTAAGATTAAGTTCACTCTTAGCTTGGACTGTTTGTAAATTATTTTTCTCGAAAATCACGTAATCTTTCCCTCAAAAGTCACATGAATGTGCTCTGAAGTTAACTGATTTGTGGAATACAAGTTTATTGTTTGGTTTGAATTATAAATTCGAGTTAATAGGAGCTTGGCTTTTAGCCCTGGCTAAATCTATATATTAGATCTCTCAAAAGCATTTGACAAAGTGACTTATAGTATCCTCTTACACGAAGTTGAGCGCTCTGGTAAAAGAGGAGTTGCACTAGAATGGTTTAATAACTATTCATCATATCGAAAACAAGTTGTAAACTATGAGACGTAACACAAAATGTGGAGTACCAGAAGGCTCTTTCTTAGGACCTTTTTTATTATTAATCTATGTTAATGATACCTGATGATATCACAAATAAGAATCCCCTCTTATGAAGATTCCGCATTTGAAGGATTCCCGCTTCGAAAGATTCCCCATCCTCACTTTAAAGGTAGCCAACCTCAGCTGATGACACTTACCGAGAACTTGATTACTCCGGTTATCACAAAGAGCGAGCATAATAACTGTGTTATATTACTATACATTGTTTTGAGGAAAATAAAAAAATATTTCGGAAATTGGAGTCGAATAGTTTTTTCAGTCTGTTTCACTCTCGTTGAAGAAAACTGTAGAGAGTCGGCAAAAAAATAGCGGAAGGGGAAAAAACAGAACAAAACGTAAGCTTTAGTTGTACCATTTAACTGAGATACTTTTTCTTCTATTTAAGCCTTAAGCTTAAATATTCAAACCAGACATTTTTCTTAAATTTAACTAAATTTAATTCAATTCATGTGTTTCCTCATAGATACTTCGATTCCGTTGTCATATCGCGGTGAGTTGTTTGGTGTTGTGAGTTGTTTGGTGTTGTTTAAAGAGCATGCGCACTGGCAAGAACATTATGACCTTTACTTTACTTTTGTTGTTGTTATGTTAGACGAGGAACGCTGTTCTGTATATTGGTACTCGAGGTCCATTAATTATTAGTGTCAGTAAATTCCGTGTTCTCGTTGCAGAGTAAAGTAGTCATCTGGTTATGGCTGCTGCATCGCCAACATTTCCCACCTCAAGGGAGACCACTAATTATGCCAGATTATGTGCCCTTTTGGTGGATGTTGGTTCTCAGGTCCTGAGGGAGACATTCGATAGAATGCGTCCGCGTGGACGTCTTGACACTGTTTTGGGAACACCACCAACATCTGACACCCTGAAATCACTTCTAAAGAGGAAAGTTGTAAACCCCTCACAATGGAGAAGCTTGTATCCTGCCATCAAATCTTCTGTTTCATCTGAGAAATTTGACATCACTCTGCTGATGGTACTGCTTAGGAATATTTGTGGCCTGACTCCTCCGGCCGCTGGTTGGTATAAACTTCCAGCGCCTACAGATGTGAGTTGTGAGGATGACTGGCTCGCATCAAATGCTACAGAAACAAAGTGTACGGTCATGCTGCTCAGGCGTCAGTTGACGATGCAAATTTTAGTAACTATTGGTTGGAAATCCGCGACACTCTGGTAAGACTGGGAGGAGCGGATTATGAAGCGGCTATTGATGTTCTTAAGTATGACTGCATGGACCCTGTCTTAGAGGAACAATACATAGAGATGCTAAAGCAGTGGAAGGTGGACGAGGACAGCTTAAAGGACAAGCTGAATATCGTTGAGGCCAAAGTCGATAACGTTCAAGCATCAGTTAATAACGTTGAGGCCAAAGTAGATGACTTTCAAGCAGTAGTGGATAGAATGGAGACACACTTGGTACCAACGCCAGGTAAGTGAAATGATAGGAGAAGAGGCCATAAACTAATTTGTCCAATTGCCTTTTTGACTCAAAATTGAAATAATCAAGTTCAAAAATTAGTCTTCCTTGGAAATTACCGGGTTTCGCTGTAAATGCAATAAAGTGTTATCAAAGCAGTGTTTTGTACTTTAAACTTAGTCACTTAATCACACTGCTATTCAAGCTATAAGCACAACTCAGCAACTTTGTGTATAACCTGTGTTCCTTTTTACCGCTTTTTTTTCTTTGAAATATCAATTTGTTTATTGTCATATGACATGTTCTTTGCTATATGTCCCTAGTCTTCACATCAAATATGGTGACAGAGTTTTGAATACAGTGTGATTCACTATTAAAATAGTTTGGTCCAGAGTCCTTGTGGTCACTTCACATTTTCAGTCTTCAACGTCTGAAAGGAAGTTCTAAGACGGCATTGATTGTTGCGGGCGTTTGAGAGGCAAACCTATTCAACTCAGAAACCGGTTGATTCTCGACGTGTGTTAGTCGGACATTTTGCCTCGCTTTCGCGTGGTTGAAGAACATAGCTGACAATAGTCCAGTTTCGAATTATATTACCGCTGAATAAAAACATTAACGACACATTCATACAGGGTTAGCCTCGACGTGAAGTAACATATCATTCTGAAATTCTGGCAAGTAAGTGTTTGAAATTTGAATATACACAATAGACTGAGTAACAAACAGGGATTTTTCTCGTTGGAATTTGTGAATATATTACTTCAGATGGAGGCTTAGGCTGTAAAAAATGCATCTTCTCTTCTTTAATTCAGCGGTAAAAGCGAACTCGAAAATGGACTATTGTAACCATGTTAAATGTGCCTGCCGATGATCTTTGCCAGGTTTAGGGGATAAATGATATAAAAAACGCAACGTAGGTTTTCCCTGAGGATGAAGGCTGCCAATACGTGCAGCCGTAACGGACTTTGTTTTTTCCCCAAAAATGATAGCCTGCGATTACAGACGCCCCAAATCGGTCCATGTCACTCTGGGGACATTCCAGCTATTCTCGATGGACGATGAGAGGATGCTGTATCCGCAGGCTACCCAAAAAAAGAAAACAGGCAAAGTGTGCAGATCGAGTTTCATGTCAGTAAATCCTATATATGTGTGGCGATATCTAAGATCAATTTGTGTATAATGAAATGACAATATGGTCACCTTCACCCATATTTCTGCTTTAATCATAACTATAACAAAATTGTAAAATCTGATTGGCTATCAACTGCCCTGATTTCAGCCTTAATTGGACAGTTTAATAGGACAGTACGCGTCATGCCTAAGTAATTGGACAGTACGCACCATCACGCGCGCGCTTAAATAGCTTTTTTTTTTTCACTGCTAGCAAAACAAAATTTCGAATTTCTTGTGTTTTGATTTAAAAAATAGCCTATTATATTACAAATTTTGTTAAAGTTATGATTAATTGGTAACAGAACTAAATTTGTTTCGATAATATGAGAGTTTCCTTGACTTTCTTGTTTCTTTACAAAAAGAAATGGACAAAATCAGACTCAGAAGTGAGCTACCAGAAAAGGAACCCCATATTTACGGCCGTGAGAAGGAGATTGATGACATTGTTCAAGCTCTCTTGGAAAAAAGCTGCAAAACCGTGGCGGGTTTCCTTGTCACAGGAACGGCCGGAGTAGGAAAGTCCACGGTTGCCATTCAAGCTGGGTACCGGCTGAAAGACGAATTTGGAGCCATTGTTAAGTATTGTTCTTTGCGAGGCGCATATAAAGGGAGCAGAGAAGTTGAAAGCGTGGTGAGAGAAATCCTGAATGTATGCGTTCCAGGCAATTATCAAGGCACCGAGTATCCAAAACACGTTTTGCTCAACTGGTGTAGACAGCTTGACAATGGGATGATACTTATCATTGATAACGTGGAAGATGTTGAAGAGGGTCGTAATAAAGACTGGTTTTTAAACTTGTTGAGTGATATGAGGATGCGTTCAGATTGTAAAATAAAGTTTCTGATAACCTCCAGTTTAGACGTTGAAACTGTCGGAACGGCTTCAAACATTCTTCTTCGTAAATTAGACCTTGGTCCTTTGGATGCTGCGGAAAGCATAGAAATTTTAAAGGACAGTGCTAATTTGACGTCCCTTAGTGACACGGAAAGTAAAGCCAAATTACGCCAGATAGCTGAAATTTGCGAGCACATTCCACTTGCGCTTCGGCTAGCTGGTCCTCTCCTTGCAATGGAATCTGAATACACTTTTGATGGACTTAAATATAAGCTTGAGCAGAACGCGGCCAGAACTCTTGGTGTAAAACCAATAATGGAAATAGATTTCGAAAAACTAGATGAGTCTTTGCAAAGTGCGCTAGTTTCCCTATCAGTGTTTCCTCAGTCTTTTAAGAGAGATGCAGCAGAAGCAATACTTGGTGATAACTGTGCTGAAGCTTTGACAAATCTAAAGAAAAGGTGTTTGATCCAGAAACAAGGCGACCGATATCTCATTCACTTGTTTATTAGAGGTTATGCCAAGCAGATCGGACAAAGAGACCAATTTCGCCAAATTCTTGTTGATGGCAAGGAGGGTTATCTCAAGCACCTTTTAAGACTGATTTTGAGAAATGCACAGAAATATTGGGGGAAGGACACATGTAAGGAATCTTTTCAGCTGTTCAATGAGGAAAGGATTAATATTGAGTACATTCTTCACGGAGTAGCCGGCGGTCAAGAGAAAGTCCAAAATTGCAAGGAACTTGAAGATGTAGTGGACGCTTGTGGCCAGGTAGCGCCATACATTGAAGACTGCGTGCCTTTTAAGCTTTATGATGACTTTCTTAATGGCCTTCTTCAGTTTTCTCGAATTCAAGGAAATAAAACCAAACAAGTAGAGATTTTGTTTCTCCTATATGAAGAATCAAGGAGACACGGTGGGGACATGAAGGAATTAAAAGACCTCATTGATCAAGCTGTCGAGCTGTACAACAATAATCGGCACCTTTTTGAGGCAAACAGTTTGTCTGAAGCATTTTTTTTGAGCCACTTTGGAAGATACCTGTCACAGGACTGTGGTGAAAGAGACAAAGCAGAAGATCATCTACAAAAGGCATTCTCGATTGTTGAAAAGGAAGTTGTTAACGCCTCTAGATTTGATTTAGGCAGAGTTCTCGGTCAGATGGGACACAATGCATGGCCTGGGAAAGCCGAAAACGTAAAACGACAGAAGGAGGCAAACAAAAGCAGAGACGAGGTGGTTGAAACTTGCTTTAAAAGAGCCCTGTGCTTCCGTCAGTCCCATTACGGGAAGCATGTTGTGACAGCGCTTGCACACAAAGACCTGGCGAGTTTCTATATGTCTACCGAAGAATTTGGCAAAGCAGAAAAACACTACAAGGAAGCAGCTGGAATGTTTGAAGACATGGGAGTGATGAAACAGAAAGTTTCGATTCCGACTTATAAAAACTTTGGAAGATGTTATGTTAGGAGTGGAAAGTATGAACTCGCTCGAGAAAAATTCGAGATGGGGAGTAAAGTTGCTGAGAATACTATCGAGGGAAATCATAAGTGGAAAGTTGAGATCAACACCAATTTGGCATTAATTCTGTATAAATATTATCCAGATGAAGTACGCAAAGCGAAGGAACTTGCTAAAAATGTGTTTAGCATGGCTAAAGAACTTAAAATGGAAAATTGGTTTCATAGAGAAGAACTTATTAAGAGGTTTTACCAAAAGGGATAGACACTTTGTGTACTCTGAGACTTACTTAACAACACTTAGAAGTTTTATCATTTTGCGGCCGGGAGATGGCCTTAGCTCCTTCGTAAAGATAACAGTGTTATTTTTTGGGGGGGGTGAAAATCAAGTGCAATGAAGCTTTCCGGGGAGTCTATAATTTGAGAATACTCGAAAAAACGTTAAGTCAAGTCTTGTACTCGTAGTCGTTCTCGTCCTAGTTTCTAAAGGTCTTAAATGAGATTTCACCGCATTTCATTCGTGAGATAAAAACAAACGACTATGATATCATCTACGTTAGTGTATTCCTACTCTCCTTAATGAAATTCCTACTTAAAAAGGGGATCAAGCCAGAGCGCCCTATGCTACTCCAATGCATTATGTATTATTTTGTATCCGTCGCCGTAATTTTTATGCCATCTTCGAAAAATTGTAATTGAGGAGGCCTAATTAACATAAGCTCTTTAGTTTCCTTTAGGCCTCCTCGCCATTTCTCCCTACATTTTTTTGGCATTTCTTTGTAATTATTGTAATCGTGTGGCAAATAAATAAATACAAATACAAATACAAAATAAATACAACGGTATTATTATTATTATTATTATTATTATTATTACTATTGTTATTATAATTATTATTATTATTATTATTATTATTATTATTATTATTATTATTATTTCATGGGTAAGGACGAAAGTGTCCTTTGCAATTTTGAGGAGCGCGCTCCTATGCCTAAGGGGATCGAGAACCCCGAGAAGGAGGAACTTAGATGTTAAGGACAGGGATCTAGAAATAGAGAAGGGTCAAGCAGGACTTCCCTAGACTCAACAGCTATAAATACTTTATAAATTGTCTTTATTTTATTTTATTTTATTTTTAAACATTTGAAAGGAACTTTTGAATTTTAGAGGCTGACAGTTTTTTTTTTTATTGAAATGAAATGTTTTTAGTTCGAATAAATTTTTCTTAGTTAAATTAATTCTTTCTAAGCTAAATTTAGTGCTTTTTAAATCGACAGGAATTGTATATAGTGTTTTGAATGAATAGTGTTTTCTTTCTTTCAATGGAATTAATTGTAAATAGGATTATTATTATTATTATTATTATTATTGTTATTATTATTATTATTATTATTACCTGTGTATCTCTCTACAGCCGGTTTTCAACGGTCAGTTTGATACCACATTTAACTCTCTGATCAGTTGGTAAGTGCGTAAGTGACCTAAAATTACGAGATCTAGCTTACGTTCGACATTAAAGCGCTACAGGCAAACAAGGGGAGTGTGGCTGCCCGCTATGGTTAGGTACACTGTAACAAGACACACCATCGAAAGAGATCAGGGCAACCTGTGGATAGGCACCTTTAATAGGGAAGGCACAGCTTTAATTGTCTAAAGCAGTTAAGCGGCGTACTAGTCCAGAGAAAGCAGGTCCAAGGTAGATCTCTTAGGATCAGTATTACTTTAAAAGTAATGGGTGCAAAGACCTCTTCTGATCTGGGTAAAGAACATTAATTTTGAAATAAGGCAAATTAAGAAAATAACTGTTTTATCTCGTTTTAAGAGAGAACTATACAATTATTTAAGCAAAGATGATATTGACAATCACAGACTGTAAATTGTGAATCTTTAAATTCTTTTTATTAATATTACGCCAACTTTTTTAAATAGAGTTTGTTATATTTTACGATGCTTGTATGTTATTTAGCTAGACTGGAAATCTTTTTAAGACCAGTGTCAGTTTTTTTAAAATACTGAAAGATTTTTCCAGTAAAAAGCGCCCTTTTTGGACGCTCGGTCACTATATTTCGCGTTATACTGCGCAATAAAATGTTTTTAGGAGGTAAAATCATAGTTTACATCAATTGCAGTGATTAACAGCTCAGTAGAGACCCTCAGTTGCTAAAAATGTTTCGATTTGAAAAAGTCGATAGTTTTCGTCCGAAAACTGTAGTAAGCCACCTAAGTGAATCTTGCTACCCTATACTGGACTAAACTCCTCAAATTCCCCCCTATCTAAGAGCCGTTGTTTTCCAGAAACTACTGAGGTCAGTAGTACAGCTTCCCAAATCAAAACCCATCTGATTTTTTTATATATATTTTGAGTGGCAAATCCCGGTTACCCTAGCCTGGACTAAAATTTTCAACCAATTGACCAGTTTCCTGAAAACAGATACCGTGACCAGACTCAAGCTCTCTGATTTATATACCCTGTCCAAGAGCAAACCTGCTGAATACTTTCCCAGCGGCACATACCTACATAGCCCATATATGGCAGTACCGCCCCTCCGCCCCCTCGCCCCCAGGAGTAAACGCGGGGTCGGGCAATTTTTTTTACAGAATGCTGTTTTAGGGTTAAGGTTTAGGGGTGTGTCAGTGAAAGGTGCGGTCGGGGTCGTGGGTGGAACCGGAACCGGGGTCTGGGTCTATCGTTTTTTGTAAAGAATGCTGTTTTAGGGTTAGGGTTATGGGAGATGAGCAAATGTCGAATCCCCCGAAATCGGAAATCTGCCGGTGTGGAAAGAATCCGGGAAGAGTTTGCTTGTAGAATCGGAAATCCTGAACTTTGGAATTGTTTTTTTCCGTTATTTATTTATTTATTCATTTTTTGGATTTTTGGGATCAACACCAACACGCTATCTTAACATCACGCTTCGATAACCCATTCAGGTAATGCAAAAGAGACAGTCTCCAGATTTTAAATCTTCAGGGGGTTTGTATCTTTAGAAAAACTTGAGTTTCTGATCTCATTGTCCATATTCCTTATAATCTTGGTAGGGTACTTTAGGGACATTTGGTTGTTGGTGTGCAGCCATGTCCCTTGAATCTCCTACCCCATTCAAATAGATTTTTTTGCCCTATTTCAACCCAAAACTTCTCTTCACTGCAGAGGCACTCGATCAACTGGTATTCCAAAAATAAAATGATATTTTGAAAAAAACAGTGAGCATGTTTTCTTTTCCCCTCACCCTAGCACTTAGCAAGGGTAACCCTAATGCCAGGGAAATCTTCACTGCCTTCTAAACATCATTTCCAATAAAAATAAGTAAGAAGAAATGTGTAAGTGTTAGTCAGAGTAACCCTCTTGCTAGGATAACCCTAGTACTAGGCTATCGTTCCTCTTTGGAATCAGGCCCTTGAGCTTGTCAACGATAATTATGTTGGCCTGACTTAATTTAAATTTTTGTGATGTTTTTTCTCTCATCATTAATCTGTTCCATGGCCAACACCAAACAGATATTTTTTTCTATATAGTTAGCTTTACACAAGTGATAGAAATTATAGCCATTTTTTGTTTATAAAATAATGAAAGCTAGGGTCTATTTATTTATTGTTCAAGCAAAATATGATACCAGTATAAACTGGTAACTTATTAATATGTGCAGGAAAATACATGAGCTAGTCAACTAGAGTATTACCCAGTACTTTTGATTGGTGAAGACAGCTTTGGTGCATGATTTTTAACCAATCACAGTGGTATACATGTAGCTTAGGGCCAAGGTGTACAAATATTAATTAGTGCAAAATTAATTAAGGGTTAATTATTAATTACCTTACAACTCATAATGGTCTGTTTGGATTTGACCCAGGATTAGTACTATCTTAAGTCACTGTTAAGTGACATGAGAATGGGCTGAGATTAAATCAGTAATTGATCAACATAAATAATCAGATTGTTCAGTGATAACTGACTGAACAGTTTGCAGAATCGATTTTTATGCTGCTTAATAAATAAGGTTTTGAACAATCGGTGATGGATTATAATCGATGAGAATCAAACAATTTTCTGCATTGTTTCACTATAAAATTAACTAAACTAAAAATCATTTTCCCTCTGATATTTTTGTTAGGCTCTGAGGAAATAAACCTTCAAGAAGCAGGTTTTCTGTTATGGAAGGGACTGTGAGGGTGTTTGTGTATGGCACTTTGAAAAAAGGATTTGCAAATCACTATCTAATGCAGGATGGCTTGCATGGAGTGGTAAGGTTTCTAACAAAAGGCCAGACAAAGAAAGCTTATCCACTGGTTGTTGGAACAGATGCAGGTATTCCATTTCTGCTACCTTTGGAAGGCAAAGGAAAGGTACCACTATAAAAATTGAATTATTTTTATTATACTACTACATGAGAAATTTCTGCAATTTGATTGGCTTAGAGCAGTGGTATTTCAGCTTAATTTGAAATACCTACATGTGAAAATTACAAAACCTTTTCAGGTAGTAGTATAAACAAATAATAGCATGATTTGTACATGATATTAGGCATAAATACCACTCAAGATATTTCAAAATTACCTCAAATTTCACACGCCTAACGACTCGTGAAATTATGTATAACAATTTCAAAATATCACTACAAATCATGCTAGCTATTACCTATACTAATTATGAATATATTACCTGTAATTCTAATAAAACCAAATGTTTTATGTCCTTTTGTCAACTGAGTTGTTTAAAGATATCTACTGAAAATTTGTTTGTCAACTTGGGCGATGTGGAAAAAAGAAAATTTTTATGTTTCATTATTAGCCTGGGACCAACCTCCTTAGTGGACAAAAGGACAAATAATCGGGCTAGTGTGATTAAAGAGTCCAACAAAGCAGAGGATTAGTTTGTTTAATCAAATGGTGACGAGTGAAAAAGCGGCTCGGGAAATTATAAGGATTTGGACAAAACACAAGTGAAATTATTCCCTAATTTCACAAGTATGCCATTTGATTACCTATTAATATCATGGGTGACGAATTACGTTCGCAATCGAGGATTTTTGACTTGTTTATCGTGGATCGTATCAATCGATCGTGAACTCCACTCTCTCAAACGTTTAGAGCTAAAATTTGGCTTAAGCCAAATAACCTTACTGGTGCTAATTTAGATGACATAACCAAGGCTATGCTCTAAGAAAAATTAAAGGGAGCCCAGTGCTCTGAACTTGTGAAATCCAGTGTGCCCAGCATATGATTTCTATGAAAAAGCAAAGATTTTCTAGTCGCCTGAGAACAAAAGAGGGTGCGACAAGCCACCGGGCTCTGCTAGAGCACAGCCTTGATAACATCAAGTCAATGCCCAGGAAAATATCTATTAAACAGAGTAAAATTTCCGCTATGTATTAAAAAACATGCTGCCCTGCTATTTGCTTGGCAGTAAATAAATTTGCAAATATATTAATTAGCTGATGTGTTTTCTTTTAAACAGCAAGTTCATGGTGAAATCTATGAAGTGGATCACAATGTTCTCAGTGTGCTGGACGAATTAGAAGGACATCCAAACTGGTACAAGCGTACATTGTGTGAAATAATAGCAACTGAAAAAGTATCTGGAATTGATGCAGGAGATGTTGTTCAGTGCTCTGCATACTTTTTAACCAACTTTGCACAAATATTTCTTTCCCAAGAGTTTCGTAGTGAGTATACAGTGCAAGAACACAACCTTACATATACTGAAAATAGCAACAGAAACAAGTATTGTGATGTTAAATCACAGTCTCAGGAAAAATAGCAATAAACGTTTTTAAATGGACATTCAGTTGAACTTGCTTTGATCTGTTGTTTACTTGAAGTTTGTAATGTTAACATTATACAAAGATAAAAGTTTCTTAACAGCTTTACTCCAAATACTAGTCAATAATAGTTAAATACTAGTTTCAGGGGTGTGTGGAATAAAGTCCAAAGCAACTCCTTGTCCAATTGGGGGTCATAATAAAATTATTCTTTCTTTGATTTACAAGCATATAGAACTAAAATTGGAAGGAAGCATTGCGCACTTGATCAGAAGTCACTTTGGGATATATTCCTGACCAGGTAGCCTTTTACTTTTTATTGGAGAGATTGCATTAGTGAAATGTGAAATGGCGAGGAAAAAAAATAAGTAAGCATATTTAGTGGTCAGAAGAATTCACAAGCTCAGCTCTTATATTAAATAAGAGGTCCCTAAAAGACTGTATACACTCCAAAAAAGATAAAATTAAAGATCTTCAGTAGAACACATTATAAATTTAATCATGTTGCATGTACATGCTAACAACGGTAACACCTATTAGCAGGCAATTACTAGTAAGATACAAATAAAACGCTGCAGATAAAATGGTCAGCCCTTTCACACTTTTTAATAATCAGCACTTGCTTAAAACATACATTTTATAATTATGCTTTTTGCATATCACAGTCACTTAGCTTTTGAAGCTCAACAGCTCAGAACTATTTTGTCACACGTACTAAGTTTCCCTTTTGAAGAATAAATAATACTGAAAAGGGGAGACCAGGCTACATTTTGTTTACTTCTTTTCATGTACGTGCAAGGATTTGGCACTGTTCTGTAGCAAACTTAAGCATAACAGGAGGATAAAATAATGTGGAATCTAGCCTCTACTATGCAAGAATAGTAATTTGACAGACACAGTATACATTGCAACAAGATTTATGACTAAGTTAATGTTTGTTTCAGTTTGGCTCAACCCTCTCAAAACTGGATCAACATCATTAATAAAGTTCAACTCAATACAATAATTGTATTGAGTTGGACTATGTATGGATTCTGAGGATGTTTTTTGGTCTGTGTCAGTTTGTCTTTGGGGGTTCAAATAATTATTATTAATTATAATTAATATTTATATAATTAATTATTATGCTTACTAAGTTCTGTATGGTGAGCCAGGTCGAGAGGCATTTTTTGTGCTTGACACATAACTATAAATCGCTTTCTCCAAAAGTTCTGCCCTCTTCATTTCTTCATCATGAATTCTTTTGATGTCATTTTCTTTGGCTCTCAGTTGCTCATTTAACAGCTCCAACTGATTATCTTTCAATGAGATAGCATCCTTGTGTTTTCGGGACATATCAGAGATTTTATCCTCTAAGTCAGAAATCTTGTCTCTTAGCTCAGCCTGTGTCTTTCTCTCCGAATCAAGTTCAATTCTTGATCGACTAACTTCATTCCTATAATCTGCATCCCTGCGCTCTAGCTGTTGTTTAAGTGTTTCCAGTTGTCTCTTAGAAGCCTCATTATCTCTGTTTACTGTGTTAAGCTGTGACTGCAAATCTGTGATTTGTGCCAGCTGTTTTGTACTCTGTATTTGTAGCTCATTCTGTGCAGCTTGAACCTGAGAAATATGTTCATCATATTGCCTTGACCGAGTTATTTCCTCCTGCTTTAATCTTGTTTTGGTATTCCTTAGTTCCTCATCTGATGTCAGTTTTAGAGAGACTAACTGAGATTTCAAGCTGCTTATTTCCTCTTCAAAAGCAGTCTTATCTTCCTCTAACTTCTTCACTTTCTCCCTTGAAGCTTCTCGATATTCTAAAGCCTTTTGCTGCAGTTGATTCAGTTCTTTTTGCAGCCTGTTTTCTGTGCTGAGGAGTTCTTCCTGAAATTTTTGATCACTAGCTTTTCCTCTCTCAGCAAACTGTCTTTCCATTCTCTCCATATCCTCTTCTAAAGACCGTATCTTATTCTCCAAGCTCTTGTTTTTTCGCTCAAGGACACTGATGATGTTTTCCAGCTCTTGGTTTTTCTCCAGCACCTCGTTATATTTCTTTTTTTGCTGTTTTTCTGCCATGGCCTTCTGTTCTTTTTCGTCTTGCAGTTCAGTGCCCAACTTCTTTACAACAACTTTTTGTTCAGAGATGGTTTTCTTTGAAAGAAGCAATTCAGACTCAGCGGACGAGAGTTTTGATGACAAAGAATCAAATGCTGCTTTTCGT
>BOPM01000559.1:281414-285552 GCA_022179025.1 Porites australiensis | reverse complement strand
ATACATCACGATACCCTGACGGCGCTGACAGCAGCCATTTTTTAATAGATACCGTGGTGCCATGCCTGGAAATTCGTTTTTGACGTCGTTAAGCATAAGTTTGTCGGAGTAAATGAAATGCTTGACGTCCCTGATACATCATGATCTTAATTTCAAGAACAGCTAAGGTTAGAGGATAAACAAAGTTAAGAGTCATCAACATAACTATGAAAATCTCCAATGGTATTTAATTTTTGTAGATTATCATCATCATCATCGTGTCTCTCCTCCATAACCGACTCTCATTTCCAGCTGTTGTTTGAGGTAAACTCCTAAGAGATTACGGCTGTGGTTACTACCAGAACCGCCTCTACGACTACCGTCGACGGCGATCGATGTGATGTGATGTTATTTAAGTGAAATGAGAGAGAGTTGAGTGATTTGTGCTGAGGGTTTTAAAACAGTCGGCCTATCATATAAGACAATTTTAATGACGTTCAAATGTTTTAATATTTATGTAACTATCCCTGTAGATTCTTAAAAAGTAGGATTTTGAGCTTTCTACAGCTACCAATTAACAAATAAAAATACTTCATAAAAAGATATAAAAGTGTTAAATTATGTTCACAAGTCATGAGGCAACAAACTTCCACATGGGGGAACGTAATGTAGCTTAAAAAACTGTATATGTTGTGGTTCAATTTATGTCCATTTGTTTTTGGGCATGGTAATACATGATAATGGCTTTGAACAAAAAAATTAAACCAAAGATAAAAATGGACCACAACATATACAAATTGTCTGGAGCACAACTAGTAAAGTGACTTTTAATAAGTTTACTCGCAGTTTACTTAACCCAGTAAGTACAGTCAATTCTTGCTATCACAGAGGCCCTGTCACTGAAGTACAAGAGAACACTAGCATTGGAAGGTTAACGCTGCCCTGTGTTAATGAGTTTCAAGCTCCCTCTTCTTCTCCAACTCTCACGACTGCTTATATTGTCTCCTGCCTAATGTTCATTCATTCCATTAAAATACTTAACGCACTAGAAGAACTACAGTCAGCCTAAATGTAAAATCTATGTTACCCATTTATATAACAGATATTTCCAAAGTCATCATCGCGCCATCACGGACTGTTGCTATAAAAGGACACCAACGCACTGTCCAAGGAGTTGACTGTAGCTAATCCTGCGTGATAAAGGAAACTAAAACCTTTTGTTACGTCCTTGTTTTGAGCCCCTAGCTGTGTACCAGGATTTGACTACACCCTGTTATTGGCAAATTGAATATGAAATTATCGATTCGCCAATCAGGTTAAAGGGAAATTCAAAACACACTTTTAGTAATTTCTTAAGTTAGTCAGGAGTCCAGAACAAGGATCTTAGCGCTGCTTCACGGACTTTATTAGCCGGAGTTAGCTTACGTGTTCAAACAAAGCAAGATAACTGTAGCTTGGGTAATTTACTGGTAAAAGTGATAATATAAAAAGCTAAAAATTACACAGAACATTTTTTTTCTCCAAAACAACCATTAACCATGTTGCCCCCTGTGGGAACACAAATAATCCCTCAGCAAAGTGAATCTTTATACAATCTAGATCTTCGAATATGGTTAATAAAAAACGAGCTAGGCTAGTAAATAATTGGAAATCCGGGCTGACGAGAAAAAAACTTGAAGTTAAATCTGGTCCGCTTAGTCGTCCTCGTCCTCGAATCTAAGGGTCTGTAATAACTACTAAATATTCTGGTAATAAAATTGATAAACGAGCCATGTATAATGCACAAATCAAGATTCTTTCATTATAATGATGACATCATGGGTGACGAATTACTCCTTAATTTTGGCGCGAAATTTCGGCATTAATTTGTAATTTCACATGTGAAATGGAAACCTTTCGTTCATCCCAGTGAAAAGATGGCGACATAGTTTTAAAATGTTGTGAATGAAGATGTCACGGGCATTAAAAGACGCTTTAGAAAACCTAAACACAGCAAACAAGACATCTAGAAGGATTCTAACAGGTATTTTGTCGAAAAATTCTGAACTTGAGGCAAAATTTAATATCTGAAGTTTTCAGTGCGCGGAGTTCTCGATCGATAATCAATTTGATAAATTTATTCCAAACCAACGATTGTGAGTGCAATTCGTCATCCATAATATCAATTGGTAATCAAAAGGCTCGGGAAATTATTAGGATTTGGACAAAACAAGCGTGGAATTTTTCCCTAATTTCACTCGTCACCGTTTGATTACACGTATTAACTTGTGAGAATTTTGAGTCTGTGTAGGGGTACCAATACTTTGAAATTAAAAACCTTACCACTGATACTCCTCCAAGTTTACAGCATTTTCATCTGTGATAGCTTTTGCTTGCATTAAATGTTTTACCAAAATTTACGATACAACTGAAACAATCCCGGTAGTAATTGTTTACAGATCTCTTTGCTCCTTCCCTTAACGGGGCAATGATAAGAAACCACGTGATTATGACCGGGTTACTATATTACTTCCAATTAAAGGACTATTTCAAATTTTTGTCACATCTCGCAACTACAACATTGGCTCATGGGATGCAAACTCAAATTTGCTCCTGAAACAATTAGCTACTTCTTTTGTTTTACTCCAAAGGCTCTTCCTGCTCGGCCCAGGCTTTCTCAATCTCATTCCAGGTTTCCTCCGACAAATCTGTTGAGTGCATCGAAAAAGAAAACTTAATCTGCAATTCAGTAACTTCAAATTATTGCTACAGTCCAGTACTAACAAAAACTCAAATCCCCCTCACCCAGTGAAAATTGTAACCATCTCTTAAACTTGATCTGTGATCCGAAATCAATTTATTTCAAATAAATGAATATAATTTATTATTCTTGGACCTAAAAAGCTTTAATAAAAATCTTCCCTCGCTTTTATTGGCTACTTGTACTTGTACTTGTAAGTATGTCATGGAAGCTTCGCTTTTAGGCTTGGCTAATCACAATAATATATACCTCTTATTAGCCGAGTTTTCGGTCCGTTCTGTAAATTACGGACCGAGTTTTTTTGAATCGATTTATGGCCCAAGCGCGAGGCGCGCCGGCCATAAATTGATGGAAAAAAACGAGGATCCGTAATTTACAGTACGGACCGAAAAAACGAGGCTAATAAGATGTTTATTATATGGCTTCTTCCTGTTTGGGGGACCGGAAACAAGTGCAGGACGCACGATTTGACAGTCATTTGACAGGTGTCCAAAAAGAAAGTTTTTATTGGCGTATGAAAACAATGGCACATAACAAAGGGTTTCCGCGAAAGTAAAAACAAATTCGCCATGTTGAAAAAGTTTATTCGGTCAAAACTAAGAGCACTGTCAGTTTTAGCTCTTTAATGCAACGCTAGAGTGTTTTGGAAACCGGACACTGTGTCTGTCTAGAAGTCTTTTCCATCTTTTCTCCGTTTGTCCTTGTAAAAAAAAAACACTGTAAAAGGCAAAGAAGCTTTTCAAGGTAAGTTTGTTGTCATTGTCGTAGGATTCGCTCGTAAATTGGGACAACCTCTCTTTCTGCCAGTTCATTCTCGTCTTCAATTGTGATCTGTGTTAAAATTTTCAAACACTGACTAGCATTCTATTCCTCGGTAAGGTTACGATTCAGTTTTTACACCAGCTTCGTTCTCATTAAAACAAAGCTAGGTTAAAATTTCGAAAGGCAAAGTCAACATCCCAGTCCTCAGGATTTCCAGACATATTTCAAAGTCTATTCGGTCAAAACTAAGAGCACTGTAAGTATTCACTCGTTGATGTGACGCTGGAGTCTTTTGAAAACTAGACATTGTGTCTGGCTCGAACTCCCTTCTATCTTTCTTTCGTTGGTCTTTTCGTTGGGCAAAGAAGCTTGTCAAAGAGGATCGGGTGCAGGTATGTTTGTTATCATATTTGTCGAAGAAATTACTCATTTTCTCTTAAGCAAAACATCTTTAATCTCTGCCAGTCGATTTTCGTCTTCTTAACTGTGTGCTACGATAAAATTTGCAAACACTGACTAGAATCGTATCCTCTTCGATAAGTTTACGATTAGTTTCTTCATCGCCTTCGTTCACAAATAACAAACACAGTTTAAAATGTTGAAGGCCAAAGTCAACATCCAAGTCCTAAAGGTTGACAGACGTCTTACAACTTTATT
>BOPM01000559.1:273914-276414 GCA_022179025.1 Porites australiensis | reverse complement strand
TGAAATTTTGAAAGCCATTGAGGGCGTTGACCTGATAGAAAATCGTTATATATATAAAAATAAAAAACAAAAACAATAATGGAACAGACAGGGAAAAAAGCCTAGTGTAGCCCTTGGGATTTGTAAATTTCACACAAAGAAATGTTTTTAGGCCAAACAAACGCTTGAAACCAATCGGAAGTTGGTTTACCGGTGAGAACCTCAAACGTTTATTCAGTGTTATCAAGAGAGAATTCAAAAGTCGCCATTAAAATATTAGGCATTGTTTTCTTTGAGGCACTGAAGGACGTTTCAAGCCATCGATTAAAATGTGCGGACTTCTCAGGAATTCAACTTCCGTTTAATTGCAACCTCTAAAAATAACATAATTGGTAAAATTCACATATTCCATCTAACACCCTAAGATTCTCTCTCTCTCCCATTTTTCTTTCTTGTTATAAATGATTGATATAAAACTGTAACTGGAAGATAATATAATTTGTGTAAATTAGAATTGACATAAATCATTATTTTGCCGGCTCGTAACAGAGGACTAGGTTCTAGTGTAGCGTGCGAAGGATCGCGGTTAGGGGATTTGATATAGTGACCGTTTAGTTATGCGTGTCATCCTACGGTCGGCCTCGCCGCGTCAACTTGCTTTGTTTAGTTTAGTTTCCACTTATTCTGTTAGTCTTAATTTCGTTACCATCTGTACTGGTCGTTATGTTTCTTAGCTATTTTATGTAGCATCTCGTTTTCTGCTCGTATTTATGTTATTAGGCTTTATTTTATTTGTTTTGCCTTATAACCCCAAAAGCGACGCCATAGCATAGGTTGGGGTTACAAGGTCCCTATTTTTCCAATAATTGGTTTTTTCGGGTTTACGTGTCTGGTTGTGGCGTTCTTAGAATTACTGTAACAGTGGAGTTTTTCACGTGAGTTAATAAAGTGTATTATGGGCCTGGCTGACCGACGCGCCCATGCCTCCAAGTGCTGTTTTCGTGTGTTCGATTGTGTAGTGGAGGCAAAATGTGCTATTACTTTTATTCATACTACTACATGAGAAATTTCTGCAATTTGACTGGCTTAGAGCAGTAGCATTTCAGCTTAATTGGAAATACCTACATGTGATCATGAAAATTACAAAGCCTTTTGTGGATAGTAGTATAAACAAATAATAGCATGATTTGTAGGTGATATTTAGCACAAATATCACTCATGATATTTCAAAATTGACTCAAATTTCACGTATAACAATTTTGAAATATCACTTGTGGTATTTAGGCCAATTATACTACTGCATAAGAAATTTCTGCAATTTGATTGGCTTAGAGCGGTGGTATTTCAGCTTAATGTGAAATACCTACATGTGGAAATTACAAACCTTTTGCACGTAGTAGTATAAACAAATAATAGCATCATTTGTACATGATATTTGGCATAAATACCGCTTGTGATAATTCAAAATTGTCTCAAATATCACCCGCCTAACGGCTAGTGAAATTACGTTTAACAATTTCGAAATATCGCCCGTGGTATTTATGCCAAATATCACCAAAAATCACGCTATTACTTAGTATAGAAATCACTACAAATCATGCTATTACCACCTATACATATCACTACAAATCATGCTATTATCAATACAAATTCTTCAGCGTTGTGTAACAGTGATGTAATTTACCCTGCAGCTCCTGTACCATCCTCCTCATCTAGTGTTATTCCAGGATCTTCTTTCTTAACAAATTTGTTCTTCAAGGCTTCAAATTCTTCTTTCCCGTTCTCAACTACATACTTTTCCATTCCTGAACGAATTATGTACTTATGATGTTTAAATGGACGTTCCAGGACAGACCGAGGTTGCTTTGTCATCAGGGTAAACAACTTTATATCTTGGGTACGACCTTGGACAATAGGACAATAGTTTCCATCTCGATCACCAAAATTTTCCTTCGAGAATTCTCGTAGCAAGTCTTCAACCAGCTGAAATGTATAAAGATAAAGAAAAAATGATATTTGGCTCTGCATAATAAAAACTGAAATGAAGGAGTTAGATAAATATCTTTCTCAAATTCATTAATAATTCACGAAGAAAATACAAAGCAAATTAATGTTTATTGAGTGTTTGGAAATCAGATGAAAAATTGCTCAGTTTTGCATCCTCCCTCTAAAATCATTTCGTCATATTAAGCATTCGACACTGTGTTTCATCACCAAATGAAACACCTCAAACTGTGCGTCGTATTTTCAGTTTTCATCTTTTGATGATAACACTACATCTCACGCTTGATATATTACGTCAAGACGCAGCCGACCTAAATTGATGCAGAGGTTTCAACTTCGTCTTCACCCTTCAAAAAAGGTAATGGTAAAGACTCCTTCTTTTACGTCGGTAAGTCGAAATAGTCATCTGCCTAAGAAACATTACAGTGCAGTGAGGGGAGCGAGATTAAGTAAATAGGACTAACCTGTGGGATAGGGTGAGCGAGTACATGCAAGCGGTACGTTTACGGTGTACCCG
>BOPM01000559.1:255592-260592 GCA_022179025.1 Porites australiensis | reverse complement strand
TCGCCTTTATTAATATTAACATTGTTATTCAATATCATGTAAAGAACGACTAAACATTAGCTTAATACAGCTATTAAGATTTTCTTCCGGAAAAAAAACTGATATCGCCATTTTCACCTCCAGCAAGACATTGGAAGCACCCAATGATAATTGCAATCACTACAGTTTTTTTGCGAATGTGAAAGAACGTTAGAGACCCAGAATTATATTTTGATCTAACCAGTCAAATTATTCTCCTCGTCCTCCACCAAGCTGACTGCGGTGTTTTCGTACTCGTCCTCCTTCTTTTCTTCTTTACTTCTCACAGTTTTACCAACAATCTCTCCCTTGGGGAGTTCCAATCGGTTTGCCTCTTTGTTAAAGACAACACGGCAACACTGGAACAGGAATGGTCCTCGATTATTCTTTCTTGGTGCTATATTTGGAGGAATATCTGTCATCCTGATGGTTCCCTTCAAGTGATCAAAGAAGGTCGAAAGGTTGAATCCTCCGTCCACTTCCACCTTCGAAGATAACAAGATTAGCTACGATTAACTGAACAATTATTTTATCAATAGCCTTTACATTGCTTTAAAGTAGATCTTACGATTCATTTGGTTGCTATAGATGCTTAGCAATATCCTTTTTATTCTTTTATTTGTTACTTTGAATCATAAAGGAATACAATATGTTGTCCTTGGTTCGGACGAAAAGGACGTAAATGAGTATTTCTTATCTTAGAAGAGGAGTAGTGAGCTGAAATTTGTCCTGTAAGTTGCCTTTACATTTTACTAACTTGTGACAAACCGACAGCTTCTGAACTTTGCCGAAAATGCTGCGTCATAGAAAATGACCGCTCCGTTTGAAGACCCCTGGTTCGGCCAGTGGTTCCTTGCCTGGTCTGACCACTTTGGGCACTTTGTAGGCCGGCATCAAAAGTGCGCAAAGAGAATTAAAGGTTCCAAGCACCAACTGATGTAAATTCCTGTATATTTTCTGTAGACATCATTTTAACTTCGAAACCAAATTGAGATTTCTGTGTAAAGAGCTATAGTTTGGTCTCATGAAGAATTATTCACTTCTGTGCGAATGTGTGTCGTGCAGTAACGATGCGTCGGCAGAGAAATCGCCACTATATTAAATGATTTCAATCAAAGTTTAGAGAGAAAGAAACATTTTTCGTCGCTTGTTTACGGCCTCAAAAAAAAAACGTCCCTGCAGGGCCCGGTTTCTGAAAGGCCGATTAGCGCTAATCCAGAATTAAAATTTTGTTCCACTTTTTGTTTTTACCTTCCTATATACATTGCCTATTGTAACATTTTGTGTTATCATTTCTTTCTTTCGAAGTAAAGGCACAACAGTATTTTGTAAGCTCGAGTTTCATGTTCTTAAACAACAACACCTTGCTTACAATTTGTTTTAATCTTGGGTTAAACGTAATCACACGGAATGATTCGCAAAGACAATTCTTAGCGCAACACAGTACAGCGTTGCAATGTTGAAGCAATATTGTACCTATTCGAAACAATGTCGCAACGCTGTGTTGTGCTAAAAATCGTGGTTGCGAATCGTCTCGAGTAACATAACCTTTCGTCGTGCAGCAACGGCAGAGAAATCCGACCGAAAAGCGTGCGTCATCATGCACGTGCAGGCCGCGCAGAGTAATGTTTTGCTTATTAAAAACCTAAAACTACCCATTGCTTGAATTTTTTGACTTTGCTCAAGTTCCCTAATGAAACCAATCGGACGGATATAAGCTTCCTTTTTATGGCCTTCTATATCATTACTTAATAAATAAAACTACTGTAGTTATCAGAAGTTAAAATACCTCTTTCTTTCTATTGCCTTTAACTGCAAAGCATTGGCTGTAAATCACTGAGGTTATCAAACGCATTTGTTGGTCTTCAAACACTTCTGTTTTATTACTATCCAGGACTGTTTTTTCCAATATTTCACGTAAGTCCGGGTCCTGTATGTACTCCTGATCAATTTTGCCTAGATGTAAGAATCCCAAATCTTTTTTCATTCTAATCCCTGCATTGACGCAGTCAGCAGCGTGGGTTTCCATTTCTACCATTCTGAATTAGAAACACAAAATAATCGCATTTAGACGCCAATTCTGAAGCTGCCTAAGTACAGGGAATTTTTTGACACGTTTACATGGAGGTTACTCTTTTTTATGATGATTATAAAGAATTAAGCATAATTCAAAGTAAGAAAATAGCAATAAATAATAAAAATGAACCTTCCCGAATCTACTAGCTGTAGTAACTAGCGCAGTTACATTGTTTGTAGATGTCACCGAGTTAAAAAATCTAGCCTTTACTAGTCGGCTTCTTACTTAATAACAATTTGAAATTTTGAAAGCCATTGAGGGCGTTGACCTGATAAAAAATCGTTATATTAAAAACTAATAATAATAATGGGACATACAGGGAAAAAGGCCCAGTGTAGCCCTTCGGATTTGTAAGTTTCACACAAAAAAAGAACAAACAAACGCTTGAAACCAATC
Organism: Porites australiensis; assembly: GCA_022179025.1. Lineage (NCBI taxonomy): Eukaryota > Metazoa > Cnidaria > Anthozoa > Scleractinia > Poritidae > Porites > Porites australiensis. The sequence goes on along the minus strand of BOPM01000559.1, from coordinate 258,101 downwards.
GGAAGTTGGTTTACCGGTGAGAACCTCAAACGTTTATTCAGGGTTATCAAGAGAGAATTCAAAAGTCGCCATTAAAATATTAGGCATTGTTTTCTTTGAGGCACCGAAGGACGTCTCAAGCAATCGATTAAAATGTGCGGAAGTCCCAGGAATTCAACTTCCGTTTAATTACAACCTCTAAAAATAACTTTGGTAAAATTCGCATATCCCGCCCAACACCCTAGGATTCTCTCTCTGTCCCATTTTCCTTTCTTGTTATAAATGATTGATATAAAACTGTAACTGGAAGATAGTGGTACTACTGTTATTCATACTACTACGTGAGAAATTTCTTCAATTTGATTGGCTTAGAGCGGTAGTATTTCAGCCTAATTCGAAATACCTAAATGTGATCATGAAAATTACAAAGCCTTTTGTGGGTAGTAGTATAAACTAATAATAGCATGATTTGTAGGTGATATCGATAGTTCAAAATTGTTTCAAATTTCATGTATAACAATTTTGAAATATCACTCGTGGTATTTAGGCCAATTATACTACTACAGGAAAAATTTCTGCAATTTGATTGGCTTAGAGCAATGGTATTTTTAATTTGAAAAACCTTCATGTGAAAATTACAAACCTTTTGCACGCAGTAGTATAAACAAATAATAGCATAATTTGTACATGATATTTGGCATAAATATTACACGTGATATTTCAAAATTGTCTCAAATATCACTCGCCCAAGGGCTCGTGAAATTACGTATAACAATTTCAAAATATCGCTCGTGGTAGTTATGCCAAATATCACTACAAATCATACTATTACCTATACATATCACTACAAATCATCCTTTTACCTGTACATATCACTACAAATCATGCGATGTAATTTACCTTGCAGCTCCTGTACCATCCTCCTCATCTAGTGTTATTCCAAGATCTTCTTTCTTAACAAATTTGTTATTCAAGGCTTTAAATTCTTCTTTCCGGTTCTCAACTACATACTTTTCCATTCCTGCAGCAATTATGTACTTATGGTGTTTAAATGAACGTTCCAAGACAGACCGAGGTTGCCTTGTCATCAGGGTAAACAACTTCACATCTTGGGTACGGCCATGGACAACAGGAAAATAGTTTCCATCTCGATCACCAAAATTTTCCTTAGAGAATACTCGTAGCAAGTCTTCAACCAACTTAAATGTACAAAAATAACGAAAAAATGATATTTGGTCCTGCATAATAAAAACTGAAATGAAAGAGTTAGTTAAATATCTTTCTCAGACTCGTTAGTAATTCATAGAGAAAATACGAAGAAAATTAATGTTTAATGAGTGTTTGGAAATCAGATGAAAAACTGCTCTGTTTTGCATCCTTACAAGAGAACGTCAAAATGCGCCGTCAAATACGTGTTTGTGCTAATCAAGTTATGCTTTACTGTTAACAATGATATCGTAAGCGGTTTTGAAGCCTCAGAAGCCTCACACCGGTAACAGGAAGCAAAAAAAGCTTGATATGATTTGGGTTAAAAAGAAAGAAATTATTGAAAAAAGCGCAAACAATTTAATCGTTTAATAGATTTAGGGATGGAAGGCTCAGAGAACATTTAATATTCCACCTACCGCCATAATACTCGAGGCTTGTCCGGTTTCAGTATTATAAAAATAAGATATGGCAAGGGAATGAAAACAGAACTGAAAACCACACGTTTCTAACCACTTTTAGGTTTGTTTAGAGCAACTGAATTAAGATCTGACTATAGAATCTACAAAGGACTTAGAACCGTTTGGCTGCGAAATATTTTCCCAAAACGAATTCCGTGGTAAGAGGATTTTGACAGACACCAACGCTAAATTGTACTCACGTATTACAGGAAAGTAGAAATCGTCATATATATTTTGATTTAACCGCGAACCTTGGCTGATTTATAATATCTCGGTGAGCATTCGGAAGTCAGCCAAGCGTGGTCATTGCACGCGTGCTGAACAAGAATGCTGTATAATGACAGACTAGAAACAATAGACAACTCCCAAAGCACAAACTCAGCCAAAACGCTAAAAATCTTCAATGTTTACTCAAGTTTGAGCTTATAGAAGATAATGTCACAGTTTTTCAATGACCATGAAATTCAGAGTCCGGGTAGTTAGTTAATCAATTGTGGCCCCGAAAAAATTTGAAGGAAAAAAAACTACGAATTTTTAAGAAAATGCTTTTTTCGTGAGAAGGACTCTTAAACGCTGACAAACGTCAACAAATAGCGAAAACTATAATTTCTATATGTTTGCTTTGCTCGAAATCCGCGCGCATTTACAAGGCCCTAAAGCGTTTTGCTGACTTGCATGGACCCATCTGTTATAAGGATGCCCAAAATAAAGAGATGAATCTCTTGGTTTATTAGATATAATCCGTGTAAAGTTTGCTTATCATTTTCGCATAAATTATGACCTAAATTTGGAAACCGCTGAATTTCTCGAATTGGGTCTTTGCGATTTTGGTGAAACTCTGTTCAGCGCAAGGCACTAATGCG
>BOPM01000559.1:215514-236786 GCA_022179025.1 Porites australiensis | reverse complement strand
TGGATTGATAAAATTACCATTACATGCAGCTATCATGCCAGTGATTTCTCCTTTCGTCGCATAGTGAATAGTTTGTGAGCACATCCTCGACTCTCGAAACATTTGTCTTGCGCCGCTATGGAAGTTGCTTCTCCCGCGAACCATAGGTAGATTTCCCGCTTAACATAATGTTTGATAATTTATGCAAAAGTTGACCTCGTGAAAGTCAGCAGTGCATTAATCGACTTCCTACAGGGTTTTGAACACAGTTTTAATTAAAGTACTTTACGAGCGCTGCGATAGTTGACCGCAAAAGTGTTACGGTGATGGATACTCAACTGGATGATTACGTCACTTCATAGCAACCAGACGGTACGAATTTTTTAACTTCCGGAGCGCTGAGGCTCGTAGTGACTAAGGATCAAAATACATGGGCCGACTATAAGAGGTTGAGAAACGAAATAACATCTGACCTTAGGAAAGCGAAGGCTGCATACTTCAGAGATCAGCTGAAAAAGGCGAAGACCACCTCGTCGTATTGGAATGTATTTTCCAAAGCTACCAACCCCAAAGTAAGGAAGAAGATAGGCCCATTAAAGCGTGACGACAACAGCTTAGCGGTAAAAGACACGGAGAAGGCGAGCCTTATGAACTGCTTCTTCTCTACGATAGCTGAGAAATTAAATGCTGGGCAACTCCAAGCACCACAACCCTTGACTAGTCCATGCTCCAAACCTGTACCATGTATATCCGATATTAATCTATCTAGCCTTGATATTGACAGGAAAATAACATTATTGAAGAATAATAAAGCCACTGGACCGGATGGTATATCACCCAAATTATTGAAACTCGCAGGTACTGCTGTTGTTGGCCCGCTGACCAACCTTTTCATGCAAAGCATACGCGAATGTAGAGTCTACAATAATTGGAAAGTGGCCAGACTAACACCTGTATTCAAAAAAGATGATCCTATGGTAATGAGTAATTATCGTCCCCTCTGCTTGCTAAGTGTACCCAGCAAGATTTTACAATCATGTGTAGCGGACATGATTGCGAAACATGTTTTCTCGGAAAAAGAAGCGCTCGTCACTGACAACCAATAGGCCTACCGAAAAGGAAGATCGACAGAGCTATTACTCATCCACCTGACTGAAACTTGGCGACGAGCAATCGATAACAAATTAGTTGTGGGCGCCGTATTCATAGACTTCCAGAAGGCGTTTGATTGCGTTTCACACTCAATTTTTCTTCACAAGCTAGAGCACAACTTTGGAATCACAGGAAACTTACTGGCATGGCTAAGAGATTACCTATCTGATCGGGAACAGTATACTGCAATTAATGGCGCACACTCTGAGAATACCAAAGTTGCACACGGTATACCACAGGGCTCCGTACTCGGGCCCATACTCTTCGCCTTGTACACAAGCGATCTACCGAAAGCAGTTAACAGTGCAACGACTTTCCTGTATGCTGATGATACTACCATGTACTGTGTTGGTGAATCCGTAGACCAGGTCACAGCAACGCTGAACAAAGCTCTAGAGGAACTCGCCCTATGGTGCAAACACAACTCCCTGGTACCACACCCCAAAAAGTGCGAGGGAATAATCCTTAAACGAAATCATTTTATCGGTCCCTTAGGCAGTTTAAAAATTAACCAGCATCTCATAAAATGGTCCTCAAGCTCTAAGCTGTTAGGTGTAACCATTGACAACAAGCTTACGTGGACAAAACACATATTAGAGCTCAAGAGAGGGTTCGTTAACAAGCTCAATCTAATCAAACGCAGTCGCTTTTTACCCAGGAATTCGCTTTTAGATTTGTATCTTTAAGTCATTTTACCCTCGCTTATATATGCGTTACCAATTTGGGAGAGTTGTACAAATAAAAATGAATTTAATTCTTTGGAATCGATACACTGTAGGGCTACTAGAGTTATATATAACCTCCCGCGCGACATGCCCTCTGAGGATGTAAGAAAAACAGCTAACTGGGACTCTTTATTCGACACTTATAAGGTCAAAATAGCCACCTTAATTTATAATATATACAACCGCATAACTCCATCATGTTTGGAACATATAATCCAAAGGAAAGAGTCTAAGTATGACCTTCGTCATCAACATCGTGTTAGCGTTCAACGTTTTGAAACTTATTATATGAAAAATTCTATTTCTTACAGAGGATCTATTGTTTGGAATCTTTTAGAGCCATCCGCTGTCAGCGCCAGAGACTATGCCAAAAGGGCAAAAAAGTATTACGCCCTCAGAAACTTGAACTTTGATGAAGAGTCACCGCAAATGGGTCGTCCCCAAATTAATTCTATTCATATCTTTTATTGTACATATTTCACCTTTTATTGACTACATTCAATTTTAATAATTTTTATTATTTTATTTTATTAACATTTTTTACACGGCCCCATAAGCTATATTAGCTTTAAACCCACCGTGTTTAAATAAAAGATGTTGTTGTTGTTGATGATTGTTAAATGTGTTCAAAAGCAAAGCAATGGGAGCGGTTATACTTGCAAAAGTGGCAAAAATTAAAGGAGCTAGAAGTGGTTTCATTTAGGTCGAACACCACAACTGGTCCGTGTGTCGAGCAATAAATAACTGAGCTGGCATTATATTGTTGGAAAAGAAGGCTGAAGCTGCTTTTTCTTTCCCGTTTCGGTCCATAATGATATAGCGCTATCTTGGTGGTTCCGATGAAAGTCCTTTTCCCAATTCAAGCAACCTCAAGACTTTGTACTTCAGTAAGCGTTACTTTCTCACAAAAGCGTGGTTTTGTGGCTTTTGTTCAGGAATTATGTCCTACTCAAGAATATAAGCGCACGAATTTAGGTCAGGTCTGGTTGGTTAGTTTACCTCGAAGTAAATCGACGAGAAAGTGCAAGCATCTTTACTGAGTTGATACCTCAGTTATTTTTTACTTATTCAAGCTCCTATGCATTTCTTTTTTGACAATTCTGTATTTTCTCCTTTTTTCTAAGAATTTATATTCTACGGCATGATAAACAATGGAACAATATCACCTGAAAATCCTAGATACCAAAGTATTTTTATTATTGTTATTTATTATGACAAAAATTGTTATAATTACTTTATTTTTTGTGGTAAGGCTTTCAACATCAACTGATCGATCGATCGCCAAAGTTGAACGATTTCCCGGCCTTCAAAACGTTCAAATTCCAGGGTCACTTTAGGTCACTTCTGTATATACAAGAACATAAACCTTTGAATTACTTAAATATCGGACTTAACTAAACAATACCTCATTAGAAAAGAAACTTCAAACATATTTTAGGCTGTGAACGATGACAGATCGGGACTATCACAATTCAAAAAGGAAAACAAATACGTTTCAGAAGAAATACTCCAGTAAAGATTCATTTTGGAAAAAGATAAAAAGACAAAGAACGCATGAATAGTCTCACATACCTCTAGTTGGGATTCTAACCCATTAAAAATGTGACACATACACACCGTAAAAACACACTGTGCAAAGGAAAACTCCGCCATCTTGTGAGAAACACGATCGCAAAGCATTGTGGGAGGCATTCACTCTTCTCTGGTGCAGCTTGGTGCAGCTTAGAGCAAGTTGGAGCAGTTTGGAGCAGATTAGAGCAGGTTGTTGCAACTAGGTGACACTTGATGTAAGTTGGTACAGCTTTGCACAGGTTGGTGCAGTTTGGTGAAGATTGGTACAGCTTGGTTTAACTTAGTGCAAGTTGGTGCATCTTGGTGCTGGTTGGTGCAATTTGGTGCAGGTTAGTTCAACTCGGTGCAACTTGGTGCAACTCGGTTGAAATTGGTACAGTTTGGTGCAGGTTGGTTCAGTCTTGTGCAGTTTGGAACAGATTGTTGTAGCCTGGTACAACTTGATGACACTTGATGCAACTTAGTGCAACTTGGTGCAGCTTGGTGAAATTTGATGCAAATTGATGCAACTTGGTGCAAGTTGGTGCAGTTTGGTGCACCTAGGTGCAACTTGGTGCAATTTGGTGAAATTTAGTGCAACTTGGTGCAGCTTGGTGCAAGTTGGTGCAGACTTGGTGCAGCTTGGTGCAACTTGGTGTAAGGTGGCGTACCTTGGTGCAATTTGGTGCGACATAGTCCAACTTGGTGCAAGTTGGTGCAACTTGGTACAGCTTAGTGCAGGTTGGTTCAGGTTGGTGCAGTTTGGAACAGATTGCTGTAGCCTGGTACAACTTGGTTACACTTGATGCAAGTTGGTGCAACTTGAGGCAGCTTGGTGAAATTTGATGCAGCTTGGGGCAACTTGGTGTAACGTAGCGTACCTTGGTGCAATTTGGTGCAACTTAGTGCAACTTGGTGCAGCTTGGTGCAAGTAGGTGCAGTTTAGTGCAATTTGCTGCAGCTTGGTGCAAGCTGGTGCAGATTGATGTAACTTGGTGCAACTTAGTGCAACTTGGTGCAGCTTGGTGCAGTTTGGTGCAGCTTGATGCAACTTGGTGTAACTTGGCGTACCTTGGTGCAATGTGGTGCAACTTAGTGCAACTTGGTGCAAGTAGGTGCAGTTTGGTGCAATTTGGTGCAGCTAGGTGCAAGCTTGTGCAGTTTGATGCAACTTGATGCAACTTGATGCATCTTAGTGCAACTTGATGCAGCCTGGTGCAACTTGGTGCAAGTTGGTGCAGTTTGGTGCACCTTGGTGCAACTTAATGCAAGTTGGTACAAGTTGGTGCAGTTTGGTGAAGCTTGGTGCAATCTGGTGTAACTTGGCGTACCTTAGAGCAATTTGGTACGACTTAGTGCAACTTGGTGCACCTTGGTTCAACTTGGTGCAGTTTGGTGCAACTTGGTACAAGTTGGTGAAGTTTGTTGCAGCTTGGTGCCACTTGGCGTAGCTTGGTGCAAGTTGGTGCGGTTTGGTGCAACTTCGTGCAAGTTGGAGCAATTTGGTGCATCTTGGTGAAACTTGGTGCAATTTGGTGCAACTTAGTGCAACTTGGTGCAGCTTGGTTCAACTTGGTGCAGTTTGGTGCAACTTGGTGCAGTTTGGTACAACTTGGTGCAAACTGGTGCAGCTTGGTGCAACTTGGTACCGCTTGGTGCAAGTTGCAGTCGGTGCAACTTGGTGCAATTTGGTGCTGCTTGGTGGAACTTCATGCAACTTGGTGCAAGCTGGTGTAGCTTGGTGCAACTTGGTGCAGCTTAGCGCAGCTTGGTGCAGCTTGGTGCAGCTTGGTGCAAATTCGTGCAACTTGGCGCTGCTTGGTGCAAGTTGGTGCAATTTGATGCAACTTGTTGCAATTTGCTGCAACTTAGTGCGACTTGGTGGACCTTGGTACAAATTGGTGCAGTTTGATGCAACTTGGTGCATCCTGACGTAGCTTGGTGCAACTTGGTGCAAGTAAGTACAGTGCAAGTTGGTGCAGTTTGATTCATCTTAGTGCAACTTAATGCAGCTTGGTACAGCTAGGTGCAACTTGGTGCAAGTTGATGCAGTTTGATGCAACTTGGTGCAACTTGGTGCACCTTGATGCAGCTCGATGCAACTTGGTGCAAGTTGGTTCATTTTGATGCAACTTGGTACAGCTTCGTGCGACTTGGTGCAAGTTGGGGCAGCTTAGTACAGGTTGGTGCAGTTTGGTGCAGATTGGTGCAGCTTAGTTTAACTTAGTGCAAGTTAGTGCATCTTGGTGCTGGTTGGTGCAGCTTGGGGCAACTCGGTGCAGCTTGGCGCAGCTTGTTGCTGGTTGGTTCAGTTTGGTGCAGTTTAGAGGAGATTGCTGCAGCCTGGTGCAACTTGGTGACACTGCCAAGACTGCCGCCCATTGGTGCACTGTGGTGCAGCTTGGTGCAGTTTGGTTAAACGCGGTACAACTTGATGCAGCTTGTTTCAAGTTAAAGCGGCTTTGTGCAATTTGGTGCAACTTGGTGCAGTTTGGCGCCAAAGGTCCAGATTGGTGCAGCTTGGTGCAGATTGGTGCGTGTTTGGGTAGGTTGGTGCAGCTTGGGTGAAGGTTGGTCGAAGTTGGTGTAATTTGGTGTAAGTTGGTGCAGGTTGGTGCAGTTGGTCGTAGTTTGGCGCAGGCTTTTGCACTTTGGTACAGGTTGGTGCGGTTTGATGTAGGTGATCTAAAAGTTCACTCGTGTGGTCAGGTGCATAAACATTGTTTCACGGTACCTGTGGCAAGAAAAGTGAACCAAAGTGCACCATCCAAAACCAAAATACACAAAACTGCACCAAAGTGCATTAACCTCTACCACTCTGCACCAGCCTCTACCAACTTGTGCGTAGGATTAAGAAATCAAAAAATTAAATTAATGTTTTAGTTCTGACTTCACATGCAAAGTAGCAAGGAGACATCTATATAATTTCAAACGCTTCAAGACCGACTGATTCTCTTGTGTGTTTTCAGCGGTACCGGCTTTAATCTTTGTACTGTAAACATCTCAGTGATGCCATGACTTTAACGAGCATCTCTTTTAGCTAGAAATCTTGCTCCTTAGAAAAAAGTTTGATGTGGTTATTTGCTCCTTAGTAAGGATTTATTTATTTTCTAAAGTGGACCAAAAAAGTCTCGTTTAGCTGTCAGATTTTTTTTCATTCACATTGTTTGTATTCAGTGGATAAAAAGTATATATACAGTCAAACCTCTATCCACCGGACACCTTCGGGACCTTCTTAAGTGTCTGCTTAATAGAGGTTTGTAAAAATTGCGCAATGTTTGTTAATGATTAACATTCAACAGTTACTCAGTACTGTGATAAAGTTCCATGTTGTTAAGAAAATTATCCAACTTTAATTTGTGTGTAAATGCAAAAACATAACAACTAAACAGCAACAATAATACGCACGGCACATGGACTCTTTCAGTGTTTGTGTACGAATTAGTTATTTCTTAAAGGCATTAACTTATTCAGTCACAATTTCTGAACAAAAAACAAAGGATTGTGCACGGTCAGGGAGCTTTCAACATAAAACATGGCATCCTTGTTTTCAACTTTGATGTTTCCCGGCTGTCATGACCAACCTTCCTCTACTAAATAAGGACCTTAAGATCCGAGGACGGCGACGGCAGAGAAAACGTCGCTAAAAAAGTGAATTCGCGTTCTTTCAATCTTCATCGCCATTACTCCACGTCACTAGCGTTGTCAAATGTAGGCGAACCGTCCTAAAGTTGAATTCCTAAGAACCATATCCAAGTTCAGAAAGAGAGAGGAAATTTCAGCGTCCCTTGTGTACTTCCTCTGTACATCGTGAAATTAGGCATTTTCACGTCGTAGTCGTGCAGTGACGGCAAAGAAATGTACAAAAACTCGTGATGCACGTGCAAAATTGTTGTTTTGCTAATTAAACCTATTGCTTTTGTGCCGTTCCCGTTGCCGTCGCCGTAGTCGGATCTTAAGATCCCTTATATGGTCTAGCCTGAGTAAACATGTAGCCTCGCCTGCCTCGAATAGCCTCGCTAACTGCAGGCTAGCCCCAATGTATTTTTGTAGTATATTTCCAAATTTAAATAAAGTTGAAGTAAACAGCAAACATTCCGCGACGCCACCACTGGCTTTTCTGCGAAATGAGGAGCGCAGAAATTCCATACTGATGATGACGCTTAAGTATCGAGATCTGGGCAGTAATTCTAATTGGTAGTGACGGCGAAGGGAATTTCCTTCAACCACTCAGAAACACCACCCAGATCTGGGAAGTGACGCGTCATCAGTATGGAATTTCAGACGTCATTTCACGGGGAAACCAGTGGTGGCGTCGAGAAATGTCGTTGTTTTCTCAAGCTAGGTTTCGTCACGTGGCATAAATCCGCATTGATGCGTTCTACAAAATGTTCTTTTTAATCGTTTTAGCCTGAGCGCCGCCGATTAGTGGTTCGTGAGTAAATCGAGCGGGTTTGGATAAAAGTTAAACCTTTATCCCTCCTGCAACTTTACATTTGATTTCTCTGCACCAGAGGGGTAGACTAACAGTTTCATTAGTTTTTCGTAAACGGGAACATTTTTTCCATCAATCTGGAAGGGCTAAAAATTAAATTAAAAGAAAAATAGTGAAAGTAGATTTCTCATAAGGAAAAAAATTTTGGAAACATTTAAGGATAAAAAGCAATGCTTTCAAAACATGACGTTTTCGGCGACGACGAAAAGTAGATTTGTTAGTTAAAAACTGTTCCTTTACTATCCCGTGAGTCATGTAACAGTTATAATTTAATTAATTTTAAATTAATAAATTAATTATAATTGAGTATCCGAACTGTGGATTATATTCAATTCCTTATTTCAATAATTCAGCGTCATCACAGCGTTTTTTGTAAACTAAGATTTTATATCAAACAGATCAGTTCCAGGACACGTTTCACCATCGTTCAGTGGTTTTGGCTATACAAAATTACAGCAAAAGTTCAAGCTGTGATTTTCCTTACCAGGATCTGACGAATTTTTCGTTGCCTGTAATTTCTAGGCTATTGACTTAAGGCGCGGCCTCGGATGTTCAGAGCAGCGCATCGCATTTACCAATTAACGATTTAACTACTAGAAGAACACGTCGTAATATGCTGGCAGGCGTTTGAAGTGGAAGGAAAAAGGGGGAATTAGGGCGTATAAGAACGCGATGACGTGGGTGCCCTTTATGTACTCCGGATATTGTTCTTAAAAAACGGAGATTTTCTAAAATGATCGACAACATGTAGCGAATTCAAGTCCTTTTTTCTGATCAACACGAGGAACCCTGAAGCGATGGAAATGCGATAGTGTCCTTTACAGAGCATACGCTGTATGATGTAATACGTCATCGTATTCAAAAACCTCCCTTTTCCTCCGCCCAAGCGAAAGTGATAAGCCAGCGTTTTCAAAAATCTTCTCTGGGGAGCCGTTTTCAAAAAATCCTCCTTTTTTCGATGCGTCAAAAAGCCGTTTACCTGTAGACGGAAGGCTTAAACGGGGTTCTTCGTTTTCAAAAATAACCGGATACGTGTGGACGGGCCTTCACTCCAGCACCTTCATTAGTCGGTTTCTATTTCTAAAGTTATTTTAAGCTTAATAATGTTATGAGACCAAAACCTTTCTTCTACCGCTACGCGTAACAACAAGCATCTTTCTCACCTTTCTTATGAGCACAAACACCATTAAGTTGCCTGCGTGTGCGTGCCCGTAGTGAGGTGGACCATTATTATGTGTGTGTGTGTGGGGGGGGATAAAACACAGCTTTTGACTAGGACCAGGTAGCGAAAATCCGACAACAGGGATGGAAAAAAAAGCCTTAACACTAGTAAAGATACCAAGTTTGAACGTCATTTGTTGAAAGCTAACGAAGATATACCTCAGCAAAGACGCCGAATTTTACAGACGTTTGTATAGAGGGTCCAAGTTCGCGCAAGTTCGGAAGACAAAATCTCCGCTCGCTTTTAATATACGTTATCTTCACACTAGGTAAGCTTCCTACGTAAAAGGTCCTCTTTCCAGCAGTGTCAGTGGATATCCGCTGACTGGGCTTTATCAAAACTTGGAAAAAAGTGGAAGGGTAAATGTACCCAAGCAACGCAATCCTTAAGGTTAATTTTAAACAAAAGCGAAGTTTCGTTACTTAGGAAGAGGATGGCGAATGCTGCCAGAATTCGTTACGTAATTGGAAGGGGAAGACTACATCTATCTGTCGTCATCAGTAACCTGCCTAAAAAAACGTGCAATTCTACAATTGTTTTTGCCTTCATTAAATCCTATACCAACTGCAGCACATTTTTAGAGTCGCCGACAATGTGAGAACACGGTTACTGACCCCAGACATATCAATACCTCGTATTTGGGTTGGTTATGTCATTTTCATAGTGGTGCGTTGTTTGAAGTACTTCCTTTGGATTCTTATAATCTGCAGGGAAGGGACAAGTGGTCGCCGGGGCGTTGGTAACAGTCCACTAAATAGAGAGTTGTAGCCGGTTCGACTGTATCAAACAGATAGCGCTTAATCTTGGACGCATCTGACTCAAAAAGATTTAATTCAACCCAAGCTGGTCTATATGGTGATCATATTCATTTCGACGCCTTTTTTAGATGAAAGAGAAGAAAAAATAACAAAAATACGTTGGTTATAAGATCATTGCAGAAAGGTAGCCTCATTTTCAAACAAAGCAAATACAGTTTGTGAGGGAAGGAAACCATGAGCAGAGAAATAACACACCAAATTACTTAATAATTACCTGACTCTTTACTGCTGTAACGTAAAATCACTGGCTTATGTTAAAAGGTAGACATCTCTTTAAGATTTGATATCCATCCTTATAAATATTTTCTTCTATACACCAACGCTAAAATTTCCATAATATATTATGTCTGTAAAACGTGAGAGCTCTTTGAAAGAAATTTTACATTACCCGGAAGTGATGTTTACACGAACATTTTGGTATTCTGTACAAGAATTAAAAATTCGATTTCCTATAATAAAATAATTAGCACTGAAACGAGGAGTTTGCGTAAAACATTTAAGAACATCATAGATACTAAAAAACGACATAATTGAAGAACTTAATTTAAACCATAACGCGTTGCGAGCCACAGTCTGCCAAAATGCGGCTCTACGGGATGACGTCATTGATGATTTTAGGTAAATACCCTTTTCTATCTCAAACAAATTTGGTAATGGGAGCAGACTAGACTCGGTTCAGTCCACCAAGATGACGATGTGGCCTTCCACTGTCAGTTCCCTAGGCAACAAATTAAACGTAGGTTACATTAAGGTTATACTATTATATTACAGGTCTTACTGACGATATCATAAGGAGGCATTTTAAGCTTTTCTGCGTTTTTATTGACCGAGGCGAGATCGAAAAAAAAAAACGCACCAACAAGAGCAACGCATATTGGGCCAACAAGCTTGGTCCAATAAAGGATTCTTATTGTAAGGCCAAAAAAATGGAGAGAATTCGGGATTCGCAACAGCGATTGTACTGAACATTCCCTGTAAATAACTCAACAATGAATTAAGAAGTTGGTGTCTGATGATTATGCACCTACCCCGTTGGTGTACTCCTCAATAAAACTCCCTGGAACGAGTCCTAACTGGCCATTCATGTCTCCCTGAAAGAAACCGTCTGCGCGCTAGAGAAAAGAAAATATATATTACCACGAGAAAAAGAGATTTTGTGAACAGAACCGCTCTATAATGATCCACTTCAATCCCCTTTACTCCGTTCGCTAGAGACTAGAAACCATTTCTATTTTTCGTATTTTCTCTCCAATGTATTGACGTACCATAGACTCGAGTGTAGCTGAAATAGCTGCGCGATAGGACCGCACCTTGAAATTGAAAATTGGGGCGAATGTAAACGTTAACGGAAGAAGGCCATTAGAGTTAACGAAAAACGTGCTAACTTTCGTTCCAAACCTAACGGGTCTTATAGTCCACCCTTTTTGACTTTGTATCACAGCGTCGATATTTATGAAATTGCTAAGATGTCTCTTCCTTTTTTCAATATAGAAATGTTAAGGAGAAAACGGGAAAACATTGCACTGTTTCATGTAAACTGCGCTTCAAACATTAAGCGCGAGCCCTCAAACCCTAATGTTATTAATGCCGCGCACCATTCCTAGTGCTGATAGATGTGAACATTACTCACCATTTCCCCAAGAACAGCAATGATTTGTCCCTTTTTGAACGCGAGTTCGGAGTCCGGGTTATCTTGCGGTGACTGGATCTCAGGATTGTAATCATACAGTGCAACCATCATCTGGCAGAAAATAAGGAGAAAGAAATAGAAAAAGAGGAAAGCAAAGAAAACAAGACAAGGAGAAAAATACAAACAAAACAAAATACAATTAGTTTTTTGAACTACACCAGCCGATCATAACTGTATTTTTACTATCTTATTAATTTAAAAGACCCTTTCACAATTTGTTTCAATTTTTTGATAAAGACCAGTGAAGAAATATCCATCCACACTGCTGGAAAGAGCGCCCTAAAATTAGGATATTTACCAAGTTTAAATGTGAAAAGTCCAATTCGAAGCTTACTACGCAAAGTCGCGAAATTTTACAGACATTTGGATGATGGGGAGCACCATAAAACATCTTTTCAAAGTTATATCTTCGTTAGTTTTCAACAAACCACTTTACTGACAAAACTTAGCAACTTTACTGATTTTATTGCTTTCTTTCCAGCCGTGTTGACGGAATTATCGCTAACTGGTCAGAGTCAAAAGTTGAAAAAACCGCGAAGGGTCTTTTATAGCCAAGTGAAGCGTGTCTTTCAGTAATTTTAACTAGAATACGTACGACGCCTCTTACCTTTCTTTGGAGTGGCGCCTGCTCTTTTGGCGCGAGGGAAGGGGAACCAATGCCTCCACTCGAGCCACTCTCCCTGGAGAAGGGTCGGGTAGGACTGGAGAGAGCTGCCTGGCGCTTCTAGAGGAAAAAATATACACCATTGTGAGATTTCAATGGGAATATAGTGATTGGAAGAAGATGTAATATTAGTGATGTCGCTAGCAAGGGGATGTCAAACATTGGTAGGGCGCTCTACCCACTGAGCTAGTGATAGATGGGATAGGTCGTTTATTAGGTTCATATGTAACAACAAAGTCAAGAGCATTCACAGTTCTACCTTTTCTTCTTTTATAATTTTTTTACTATTCCTCTTCGATATATTATATTCGTTGCGGAAGATTTCGTGGGCAAATGCTTTGTTTTCCGAGGAAATATTTTTTAAACCGTTGATGCAATTACAAAACAGCCATTTTGAATTACTTTTTGGGAACTCGGTTGTTTCCGTTAATAAAGATGGGAAGTTACTAAAAATAAAAGATTAATAATTTGAACATTTTAACAATACAATGGGCCTCTCATATGCAACCTTTCGACTTTGCCCGAGCAAATTTCCTGAATTCGCTCAAGCCAATTAAGCAAAGAAAAATACCTCAGACGATCTACCTCAAAGGAAAACAATTTGTCTAATAAGAAACAATATACAGTGTAATATCGTGGGTATGATAAACCAACTTATACCACCCCAGTTGAAACGTTTTCATTGATAATAATGATAACATAATGGTGGTTATCATTATCTATCTGCGGTATGTGGTCACGTGAACTACCTTCGCAGCAGCCAGTCTGCGCGGAGAGGCGACGGCAACTTCTTGTACAAAGTTTGATGGGATGAGACCAGTCTTTCTCTTGAGCTATCATGGGCAAAAAGTAAACAAAGAAAACATTTTGTTAATTTTAAGGAAGCAGTTGCATAAATTTACAAATTGTCTGAATATATTAAAATGACGTGGTCTTTTTGCAGTAGCTTAAGTTTGATTATCACTGGGAAAGTCCTTCTTGAAGGATGTACAGGTTGCAGTTATTTTTTATTTCAACAAATACTACCATGCTTAAAACAAAGGAAGAATAGAAATTTACTACAACATATGTACCATCCAGATTTGTAGACGTGGGAGGAAACGAGAGTAAAACAAACACTTCATGAAGAAAACTGCATTCACGTCGCCAGGTACTCATTTTAAATAAGGGTGGGGCATTTTAGCAAAGCCTTTGTCGTCAAACAAACAAACAAAAAAGAACAAAAATAGAACGGAAAGACTGGCAATATTTAAGTTATTCCAAAAGTAATTCCAGACAGAATGCAGTCGACATCCGTACCTTTCCGACAAAGAAACCATCCTTTCTCGAAGTATCAAATACTCTTAAAATATCTCCTTCTTTGAAGCTCAGCTCACTTGCGGGGTTCGGGTTTGGAGAGTTTTTGAATGGATCGTAATCATACAGAGCCACAAACTGAAGAGAAAAATAAACAATATCATAACTCAATTAAGCAAACACCTTCGCACTAATCGTGAGCTGTTCACCCGGGATCTAAGAAAAGTAATGACAAAAAGTCCAGAAAAATGAAGAGAGAAAACAAGAAGAAAACGTAAACACAAAGGACATAGTCTTTCGGGAATTACTTTTTTACATTCATAATGCCATGAAGTTTTGCTTACCGTTCTAAACTGATTTTGATCGTCTTCCGAGTCCTTGAAAAAAGTAGGGAAAAAATTAAACTTAATAGTTTACTTTTATTGGTTCTTTCTAGAACGTTTTCCTAAAATCATACGAGAAATGTTTTAATTACCTCAAACGACTCGCCATAGGAATCCTGCAAAAGAAAAAGAGAGGTTGAAAGAGCTACTAAAGACGCAACTGAATGAAAGAAATCAACGAAAATTAAGTCTCTACACTTGTTCTACCGACACTCACACGCTCACAAGAAAGCCAAATTGAGCAAACTGTTTAGCCTTCCACGCAGACGTTCTTAGAGGTTCGTCACACGTTTATTCCCCACGATCGTTAGGAGGATTACTTTGTCTCTTTGAAACAACAGACAAACACATTTCTCATTGGCTTTCTCTTGTCACAGGCACAAATAACGAGATACGCATCCGTCAAAACTCAATATAGTGCACGAATTATATGAGCGACTTCGTTGCTGGCGAGTTCTGGTAACATTGCATGGGGAAATACGCACACGATCAATAAGAAGGCTACAATCAAATGATGATGATGATAATGATGATGAGTTCGCACGCAGGCAAAGGGATCAGTTACCCTTCTCAGATACCAGCAAAAATTCCAGTTTCCACTTTTCTCCTTACCATTAGACTTCTCTTAATGGTGTCGCTGAACGTAGCCGAGATTGCTTCGGAAGAACTTCCATTTTCAGCCACCGTCTTTATGCTGAATTTTATAGGAAAACGCAGATCAACATCTTCGACCAACGCCTAGTAAGGAGAAAATACGACACGTTCTGTAATCACATTAGGACACAGGATCAGTGAACAGTGGGCGGATTAGCACAATCTGCCCTAACTCCGCCATTCGATAGATTTCGGAGAAAAGTTTCACATCTAAGAAAAACAAGACGGGCAAAACTGATCTTCAGAACTCACTAACTACCAGAGATAATAAAGGCTGAATCACGAAAAAGTAACAAGAAATTGCAGCATTTCAAACTAAACGTTGAATACTGCTTTATACCTTGGCCATATAAGGGCTTCGAACCTCAAGGTGTACGTCACTGTTGGCATAAATCTGAACGGAGATGCAAACAAAAATCGTTATTTGACTGCAATAAACCGGACATAACCAAATAAGCAAAGTAAAATACCAAATAACGACGAACGACATACTATCAGTAATGCTTAAAACACATCAAAAATTCGATGCCAAATGAAAATGTTGTATGCCTACAATTTATTATTTCATTTTTTATGATCGAAACTGAGATCTCAGCACGACTGAGTTGCTTTCTTTTGAATTACGGGTTAAACACAACAAGTAATCTTTTATACGAGGTCTTAGACCGAGGCTTAAGAGACCCAGTAGGCCTCCCATGCCAGTCTGTTTGCACAGTGTTTATTTTAGGTAAAGGCATGGTATGCTAGTCTAAACTGCAATCCTCTGAGAGCAAACAATGGTTAGATGTGGGGGATGATTAAATTCCAAATGGCTTGTAAAGCGTATTTTTGAGAAGAAAGAAAAAAAAAACAAAACAAAAAAACAGAACATTAAACAACACAAGTGAAAAGCAACCTTGGAATTTCGTCCATATACTTAAACCAATCTTAAAATGCCAGCTTCATTTTATACCCTGACAAGTAACAGTTCTTACAAACACAAATACCCGGCTTTACTCGCCTTGTATCCCTTTACAGTAAGATTATTACTTCTCCCAAACTCGTCCATTTCTGGAAGTGACCAGCCCAACAACATAGCATCGTGGTTCACTGGGCGAAGCACTCGAAAGAAACTTGGTGGACTGGGGCGAGCTACAGTAAGGAAAGAAAGGGAAGTAGTGATTACCTGGAATGTAAATCTGGAATGTACCAATAGATCGTTTTCACATGACGTCACGGCGGCCATATTTGTGTACAAAACAATGAATCGGCGGCCATGTTTGTGTACGAAAAAAATCCTGTGGGAATTAAACTCTTTTCACATGTTCAGACTTCCTTTTATTCCAAGCAATTTACAAAGCTGCTGACCACGTGACTGAAAACGATCTATGGGCCATTTGCAGCGAGCCATTCAAGTGCTACAAAGCCGCCATGCTAGAGAGCAAAAGCCGCACTCGGACGAGAAAAACAGAGGAAATTTCCATTTAACCTATGTAAGCCTTGTTTTTCTTGTCCCAGTGCGTCAATATCATTACATGTGATCTTTTATCTTTTTGCAAGCCATATTTAAGGAAGTTTTTTACCACTAAAAACCGCAGAAATGCAAGGTGACAAAAACGATGGTGGGAAATAAGATGGTATCAATGGGGTGGTAGCTTTGACGGTTGACGGTTATTTTTTTTTCAAATTTTGACGGTTGACGACTAATTTTAGGTCTTTTGACGGTTGACGGTTATTTAGTGAAAATTTAGTTCAAGGTTTGAAGTAAATAGTAACTTCTGCATAAATTAATATTTAACTGTTGTGTTTTAAAGGGTGACCTTGGCCTTTCACATATAAAATCTCCAAATATTTTTAGACATAGCAAAGTTGTAAGGTCTTGTAATGTTCAGAGAGAGTGTTTTTGACAACATGGCCCGTGGTTTTTCAAGTGAGGAGATTCTTCAGGAGCCAAAAGTCCGTGAAGATGAGCTGAAATAGCGAGATTTAAAATACCTTGAAACGTTTTGACGGTTAATACTACTCTGCATTTTTGACGACTGACGGTTAACCCCATTGTGACCTCGAATAAATATTTACTAAATCTAAGCAGTTAAAACAGAATTTCTTCAAAAGTATCCAAATTAGATTCATGTTTTTGCGGAAATGTTCTAATGCACATAATATCGGATAATTTTTGTTTTTCCTTTGTTTCGGGGTATGGTAATGTATGCTATGCTAATTATTTAGAAACAAAGGTAAAACAAAGTTAACTGAAATAAAAAATTAACTACAACATCGAAATAATTCTGTCCATTTAGGTTTATTAGACTCCACTATGGTATCTCAGTATTCAGGGTTCCTACTTTAGATTTTGGACAAAAAAAGATATTTTAATGGGCGACTTCTTACACTCACTACATCAAATTTCGGCCAGAAAGGCGCAAAATAAAAAAGTTAAAATGAAATTCAAATTTGAGACAGCTAAAAGAAAATAATGGCGTTTCAAAACAACTGCAACCAACATCTTCAATTCGCACTACCTTTTCGGGACGAGCGTGACCTGTTTGAACTTACAGGGACAACCTGTTTGGACGGAGAAAATGAGGATGCAGGTACCACGGACGGATTTGCTGGTTGCGAAGACTGGATTGTGTTGACAGGAATAATCGCACCTTTGGATGAAGGCCCTAAATTCGCAACTTCCGGTGATGGTTTAAATCTGACCAATCCTACGTTAGGAAGAGGACTCACGGGAAGCCGCGTGTCACGTGATAGCGTGACATCACTAGGCGCATGCGTTGAATAGTCATTGGTGACAGCACCTGCAGGAGTGAACGCATCTGACGACGTTCCTGCTGATAATGAACATATCAATATCAAATAAATAGTAAGTAAAGATATAAACTAAGGTTAAGCAGTGCGGGCGACAACGATCGACGGTCAAAACGCTTTTGCTCCAACGTGCTTTGTTCAAGTTTGACAGATGATCAAAACAAGCGTGATAGGATTACAAGTGATAGAAGGTCCAGACGCGCGTGATCAAATTGCGTTATGTGCGTTCCATTCATTCTTAGTGGAAGTCCAAACTCATGCTGGCTACATACATGGAACGCATGCCTAATAACAACCTAGAGACTGGGATTGCAGGCTCCTGTTGTCGCCCGCAATAATAGTAATGATAATAATAATAATAATAATAATAATAATCATGGTGATAACAATAATAACAATAAATGTAATAATGGAACTACTACTAATAATAATAATATTTATGATAATGATAATGACAATGACAATAACATCACTGTTTCTTTAAAAGCGAGTTACAGAAATCAGCAGTAAATTCTTCGTCAAGTAAGATTCATACTCTGATATGGCAAGTGAAGGCTATACTGAGCTAGACACGCGCATTGTTGTTGCTTCTTTCTTTGTTTTTGTTTTTGTCTTTTTTTGCTAGCTGCGTTTTATCTCCTCTTATGGACCTGTCTTATTTTTTTTTGACGCTACCCAAAACTCCTTTGACTACCATTCTCCGTTTGTAGTTAACTCTCCAATGAAAAGCGACGGCGCTCACAATGACAGCAAACAAAACATGCCTTTTACGAAAGCGAACTCACACTGCTAACCGAACACTGCCTAACCTTTTCTTTCCTCTGGTCGTTGAATTTTCTCCAGCATTCCTAAGATCTGTTCAGGAGCTCGGCTGCTGGCCTGATGACCCAAAGAGAAATGAACTCAAAACGGATACAACACGTCTGAATTAAAATTTTAATATACAACTGAGCAATTGCACTTACGGTTTGAAGGAAGGAAGATGGAGCAAATTCCTCGATCAAGTGGCACGGAACAAATCCCAATTGACCTGAAATAATTAACAAACAATAGGTAAGTAACTTATACTTTGAGACTCTATAGATTTATCAATTATCTAAGGAGAATAGGAACTCTGGTTATACTTTTCAGTCATGGTCAAAATGACACGAGGAAGGTAAAAAGATCCCCATATCACCAGCGTCTAACAACTGCGAAATCTGCGTTCCCGGCGAAAACCATTACCAAATTTATGATCTCCCAGAAACCTATGGAGGCTATGGTCACTCAACTATGAAATACCCTATGCCATTTATAGCGATACAGTAATACATACATACATACACAAAGACCCTCGCAACTATAATCGCAACTAACGTAGTGTGAAACAAGAGCAAACGAATACATTATTTCAAACGAGATTCGAACCCGGTACCCTGCAAGAATCAACTGTACTATCAAGCCCTGTGATAGCTGGACAGTTTTTGGACGCGTTACATGCCCGTGAAGGATGGCTAACTGAAAGAGAGGGCATGATCCACACATAATAGAATACATTAAGTGAATTTTAGCAAGTCGTTCTTAGTACCTTTTAAAGCTATAAAGTGTTTTAACCTTTGAGTTGAGTCCCCGACGAGACTTGTAATGCCCCATATGCTGAGGACATCATAACATTGCGCCACGCGCCATTTGTACATGCCAAAATGAAAGCTTATAAAGTGTACTGATTTTTAATTTTCCGTAGAACTGTTTTCTACGTTTGCATTCATGATTTGTTCAAATTCTTACCATTGAGGTCAACGTGATAACACCCATTCACATCCATGTCACCATAGGCAGTCATGATGTCACCTTTTCTGAACGACAGCTGCTCTTGAGATGGCCGCCCAGAGGCACCCGATTGATAAGGGTCGTAATCACAAAGGGCCACCATGCACCGACGCGATTCCGAACCTACAGAGGAAGTGTCAGATGACGGTGTGATACGGCCGCTGGACTTCTTCTCTCTTTGTAACTGCAAAAATGACAAGAAATGTCAGTCTTTAACATTACGACCTAGCACCGATTTATTTCGGTCTTGCGGAGCAATAACCAGCTAATTGGGAAAAACGTTGGTTAATATATTAGAGTGGTAGATGTTTATCAATCATCTGACATTTGTTACATTTCTTAACATTATTTTTTGTAAATAAACTATAGCAGACCCTAGTCTCTCTCATTGGCTGCGACACCACGCTTTTGCTCTCGTCACTTTAATCCATATAACAATCCAAGGTTATGAAAGATAATTTCTTTACCAGGAGTTGATTGCTTTTGTAAGAAGGGACATCTTTTACTGGGGCTCTGAGTGACCTCGATAGAAGCTCCTCCAGCCCAACCTCAGAATCACTATCGTCCTCGATTTCATCCACGTACAGGCTAGGAACCAGGCCGCGCTCTCCATTGACGTCCGCCTCGAAATACCCATTAGAGTCCATATCGCCGAATACTGTTAGAAAATCCCCTTCTTTAAGTTTAAGCTCTAGTTCAGGGTGCTCGGACGCAGGGGACTTGTCAGGGTCGTAATCAAACAGTGCGACAAAGCGCTTAGCCTTTTTAGTTCCTGGAGGTGATGGTGCAAAGGCCTGATGATAAGAGACAAACGATGTTAACATCAAAATTACCATTCTTATACTACTACATGAGAAATTTCTGCAATTTTATTGGCTTAGAGCAGTGGTATTTCAGCTTAATTTGAAATACCCACATGTGAAAATTACAAACCTTTTGCGGGTAGTAGTATAAACAAATAATAGCATGATTTGTACGTGATATTTGGCATAAATACCACTCGTGATATTTCAAAATTGTCTCAAATTTCACTCGCCTAAAAGCTCGTGAAATTACGTACAACAATTTTGAAATATCACTACAAATCATGCTATTATCTAAACTAAATTATTCTATAAAATTGCAAGGAGCTCACATCACCAAATTCAACATCCGTCGTGAATAAATAGGAAGGAAGGGGCCCATTTAGTTTAGCAAAACGTGATACTGGACGCAAAAGAAGAAAGAAACAGTGTTTGTCAGACAATCATCGTGGTTGTTTGAAATTTACATGACATAAGACCAACTGTAACATATTTTTATAAGTGTTCTGCAAGTCTTTTCAAACCTTTAAGCATTGTCTGTAGACGGCTTATACTTCAAACAGAAAACCACACAAGAGTAAAAAACGCGAGAAAATTTAAATCATGATCACTTACCCTTGGAGATCGGCGCAGAGCCTGTTTATCAAGCTTGCTTTTTAGTCTCTCGCTGACTACGTCCTATACAGAAACAAATCAATAGCTAAATAAGGCGTAAGAGGGTGCTCAACTGAACAACTGCAACCAACAAAAATTCCTCCGTTGCCATAGCGCAATATAGTATACGCTAAATTATCCAATTATGAAATAAAAACCTCTGCTCAAAACGCAGTTTTAATACTCTTATTTCAATAAAACAGCAATGCATCAAGAAAACTTAATAGGAAAGCTTCTTAACCTAGTCACCCTAGTAGATCAAAACAGACTGCGAAACCTAGTCACAATCGGCTAATAACCCAAACTCAATATCAAGTTCCTCCAGTCACCGTGGTCACCCAAGTCATCCTATTCACTACAGTCACCCTAGTCACTCAAGTGACATTTAGTAACCCTAATCACTTAAGCTACCTTATACCCCGTTCACACCAACGCTTAAACATGTTTAAATAATGTTTAGTTAAACTCAGTTTAAAATAAAAACAGTTCACATCGCGCGCTGACGCAATCTAAACATGTTTAAAACATGTTTAACTAAACAACCTGTAGGAGGTAGTTTAACTTTCGCGCGAAACTAAACTACT
>BOPM01000559.1:201959-215504 GCA_022179025.1 Porites australiensis | reverse complement strand
TTAATTAAAGCACAAAGTTTAAATAGGTTTTTTGTGAAATATTTTTGGAGAAAAAAGTAGTTTTAGATCTGGAGTGTGAGTTCCTTTTCCTTTGACTCATTGAAGCTGTCAGATCATTCAAATTTTTAACAGAGTATTGTGTATTATAATTCAGGAAAAATGCAAGTCGTTCAAGAAAATTTGGTAGGAGTTATGTTTTGTGAAGCACTCCTTACCAGGGGTTTCAAAATGTTTTGAAAAAGGCAGCCGACTCTCGAAAAGTAGGCAGCTGTGACAATCAAGATTGTTTGTCATGAGTTGATTGTTATGACAAGAGTAGCCGGCGACCTACGATCAAGTAGCTGGTGGAACTCTGGCAGTTGCCAGCTTGTTTTGAAACCCCTGCCTTACTATACCCTAGACTTAACATAAGCAAGCTGTTTATATAGACTATGGCTAAAAGGAGATTATTTTTGGAGCATCATTTGTTGCATGCCCAGTATTCGCAAACTCATGAAGTTGTTGGTAATTGCCTCTTTTCAAATAAACTTTTTTGATTTAGCTTGTTGCTTTTTTAGAAATAAGATCTATAGTGATATTGAGATCTGAAGCCCATTACTCAAAAGGCGCAGTAACTTTTCAAACCTGGAAAGCTATTTTTTGTTGGCCGTGTTTGTATTCAAGAGCAAAGTTTCAATACAGGTAATTTGGAAAATGATACAATGAAGATTCTGTGCTGCTAATCAACAGGTTTTGATTTTAAAATTTGCCTCCAGGTCTTGAAAGTTTCCTGGCTTTTTGAGAAACAGACCCCTTGAGAAGCATAATTCCAGTTAAAAAGCAACCTGCTATCTACTGGATAAATTTCCATCCAGTCAGAGTGTGTCACAACATAGAAGTTTTGGTAACAGTTTTCACGACTATTCTTCATTAGGTTCAATACCTGATCTTGTTGATAGCATTATACCTTCTAATGAAATACCATAGTTGCATGTGTTAATTATTAAAATAATGTTGGTGACGGAATAATGCTGTTGGTTAAACCCTGTGATCTTCGGATGGTATGGACCACTTGTAGCTTTCATCATGGGATTATGTTTTTTCTTTCATCAGTGTAAATGCGCTCTGACCTTTTAAGATTGCAATGTTATTGTGACAACTACTTACATGTAAAAAATAGTCATATACCGATACATATGAACTTTCTTGATTATCAAACTTGACTTTCAGAATTTCCAGGCAGCATGGTTCGGGTAAATAGAAGTTATTATCAAAGTGACAACACCGACAACAAGCAATAAAAAGTAAATAATATTTTGTTTGTGGTTTGCATTGCTTGTAGCACAATAAACAGCTCACATAACTTAAATGTGGTGTGGATTATTATTAAGATTTTTTGGAAGGGATAGGACGGAATGTGCAGACCATGCCCTCTCACACAGAGAAAAATTTTCAACCCCCTCTTACATTCATGAAAAGGAAAAAGGAAACCTGTTAAGCCCCTCCCCTGAGTGATATCTAATTGCCCTGAAGATCCAACTCTGCTCACCTAAACTATGATCATTCTTGACTCTCTTGGACACCAAATACATCAAAATCTGATGTGCAGCGAATTACTGTAAATTTTTTTTTATAGATAGCTATCAGTGGAAAAAACTCAAACATAAGACTTACAGTAAAAAAATTTGTTTTATTAAAAATCAATCAGCTATATTCTGCTGTATATTAATGACCATATTTAGTAGCATTTTGTGTCATTCAAGATGAAGATTTAAATAGTTTAGCATATACAAGTTTAAAACTTGTTGTACCTGCCACAAATGCTGTGAGTGAGCGCTCGGTCTCTGCTATTTAAAGAACGCTCAAGACCAGTATATTCAAACAAGTATGTCGCAAAAAAAGATTGAAACACTGCATGATGAACATGAACACTGAACATAGCAGACATTAGAAATCAGTGTTTTTCAACATCAAATGACAGGCAAAATCACTTTGGAAAATTTGATGTCAATTAAAAGCTTCTCAAACCATGTATTGAATGGTAATGGTAACAGTTTAGCTTTGGTAAACTCACAATAAATTATATTGAAAATTTTCTTCGAAAGTATTCAAGTTTGATAAGTTTTTTTGCTAAGCTGGGAAAGGCCGTCAAGTTTTTCTTACTTTGTTCACCCCAATGAAATCCTGGTGCTTGCTAAATTTTAGAGTTCAGATTGCTCTAGATTGCATCCTAGAGTACTTAAATTTTCAAAATTTCGCAGGGGGAGCATGCCCCCCGAACACCCCTAGTTTCTCGTGCTTTCAGCACTCATCGTTAACACTGTCATGCCAATATTACACATACTCCCAGTTATGCCCCACCAAGGAAAAAAACCGGCACCACAGCATTGTAAAATATTGGCTAACAAAACAAGATCTGTTATACCAGTTTATTAGATGGGACCCTTGCTGTTATTCTTTAGATTTTTATTTGACTATTTTATGTTGGACCCACAAAGTTACTGGGACTTTCAAGAAACAGGTCTTAACCTCTACAGGCCTCACTTCACATTAAAAATAGTGTGCCCTAGATCTGATCTGCCACTGTCATGTTACATGTAAATGGCAATTGGCCCATTAAATTATATACACACATTCCCATGCTTGCATGATGTATGAACATCATTCAGGGACACCCAGTGACTTTTTCTGTAAAATAACTGT
Organism: Porites australiensis; assembly: GCA_022179025.1. Classification (NCBI taxonomy): domain Eukaryota; kingdom Metazoa; phylum Cnidaria; class Anthozoa; order Scleractinia; family Poritidae; genus Porites; species Porites australiensis. The sequence goes on along the minus strand of BOPM01000559.1, from coordinate 212,822 downwards.
TTGAAGGAGCAAATATTGCCTAGAAATTTCTAAAGCTTTAGAAAAGCTAAAAATTGCTGGATGACCATTCCATTCGTCTAAAATATTCGGAGGTTTTCTAAATTCTTAACTATGGTTTTCGGAGGTTGTGTTATTCACATTTTAATACCAAGATATTGTGATTATTGTTTAAAAAAAGTCTCCTAAAAAGGCTACTTCATGTCCTCAAACTTTCAACCGGACCCATAAGGGTAGCTAACACTATAGTATGAGACGAAAAAGCCACTTAAGACTTTTGAGATAACCAAAGTTCTCCTGAGACATCCGAACAGATAAATAGTTTTTAGGGCAACTCCAAATTAACCAAACAGGGTTCTTAAGCACAGAGAAAACCATTTGAGACACTTCTGGTGTATTTGGAAACATTTAGTCATTGGGTGCCCCTGATCATTGTAGAGACTGAGGTAATGATTACTGATGACTTCAAAGGGGCCTAAAAAACAGATATTTGTGCTGGATTTGGATGAATTTTTGGTGAAAGGCTAACTTTCCCAAACTTCAAATTCATGGGGGCATTCACCAGGATGGATGTTGAAAGCTTCGATTTGGATTTGACCATTACATTGTAATGCCCAGAGGGGGTAGTTCGGATTTCAAGTAATGGGGGTGATCAAAGGATTTTTTGGATTTGATGTTTTCAAAGAACAACCAAACTTTTCGCTCGAAAATTTTCATGATATTTGTTGGGGGTTAAATTTTGGTCCAGGGCTTTTGGGGGTTTTATCAATTGGAAGCCCTACTGGCTAGGCATTTTTTGGGTTTAGATTCTTGCCCCCATGCATTTGATTGTCCTCATCACTTAAACCCTGGGTTGTAATGACGTCTAAAAATTATTACAAAGTTTGTTTAAGACAGAAAAATTCTTATGGCTTCTCTGATTGCCGTAGCATTCCTGTCTTGCTGCTGGTTTACATCTTCGTTTGGGCAGATCGCTCCATTGATTGGAATGTCAAGAAGCCATTGTTCCTCAAATTCCTCCTTCATGATTTCACAAAAATTGTGCAGTACACAGCAAGCCGCAATTACAGTACAACAATTATTTACATTCAGATCTAGCCGCTTTGCAAGCGCAGGAAATCTTCCTTTTAATCTTCCATATCCATTCTCTACTACAACTCTTGTGATGCTTAGAAGATTGTTGAACTGTAATTCCTCAGCGCTCAGGTTTCCTCGGTCCACGTAAGGCTTCATCAGCCAGTCTTGCAGTGGGTAAGCCGAGTCTCCAAGAATTAGTGGTGGCACCCTCACACCATTGATTGTATCGTACACACTATCATCTGGTGTGAAGATACCACCACAAAGGGACGTGTACAGTGAGGAGTTTTTAAACAAGCGCGCATCGTGCACTTTTCCAGGCCATCCAACACAAATGTCTAAAAACAAATAGTTCGCATCCAATCCCTGCAGAACAATCGAATGAAAACCCTTTCGATTAACATAGTCTTCCGGGTTGTTTTGTGGGGCTTTAATTGGGATGTGGCATCCATCAACACAAGCTACAACCTGAGGAAAACCCGCACGGTCACGCGACTCATCAATCCTTTCCCGAATTTCTTGTGCCGATTGTGGAAGTCGTATGTACCTTGGAAGAAGGAATTGTACGATGGCATTGCATACCTGAACAACGATTTCGCAGACCGTGGATTTCCCAATTGCAAAAAGGTTTGCAATCGTACGGTAAGACGCGGTATCGGCAAGCCGGTACAAAGTTACCGCAAGTCGCTGGCGAGCAGATATTGCTTTGCGAAAGTTTGTGTCCCTCTTTGAAATGATGGGAGATAGCTCCATAGCTATATATTCAAAGGCCACTCGTGACATTCGAAAGTTTTCCTTCCAGTCTTGATCGCTCCAGCCCTGACAAGTCTCCTCCCAAAACGTGGCAGCCCTCGGTTTCGCCCATATTTTTCGTACGCCGGGAACGAGAGGAAAAACGTTGCGAGTAAGCAACAAAACAAACAGCTGTGTAACGACGCGTCGGCGGCGTACATATGCCTGAAATCTCCTTCTGGCATCCCTTTTCCGTTTACAAATAAGTTTTCGTTCTTGAGCTTTCTTTGTCTGGGCCAAAAATAAAGCCATAGCTGGACCGTTCATCTTCTCAAATTCAATTTTAAGTAACTTAAAACTCCCGCAACATGAAGATTGCGTTTTATTAGATTGCGTGTAATGTTTACATTATGAAAGTGAGGCTGCACACCTCAAGACGAGGCTGAAAGTAACTCCTACACTCGTTTTCGATGTGAACAGTTTTTTAGCAAAACACGTTTAGTTAAACCGGTGTTTATCTAAACTGTGTTTAGTTAAACATGTTTAGTTGGTGTGAATGGGGTACTAGTTACCCTTAGTCACACTAGTCACTATACTTACCCTAGTCACCCTAATCGCCCAAGTCACCCTAGTCAATCGAGCCACCAAAGTCACCTAGAGCACTCTAGTAACTATAGTCACCCAAGTCACCCAGGGTACCATACTCACCCTAGTCACCCAGGGCACCCTAGTAAACCCTTGTCACCAACTCTGACCTCACCCTCAATGTGATCTGAGCTCACCCTCAATCAGCCACTATCTTTTTCATAACTTAAGATTTCACAGTAAACCCCGAGCAAAAAAATCCTTATTACAGACCTGAGGTTCTCCTTCAGCTTTCTGTCGCCCTTTCTCTCTCTTAGTCGATAGCTTCACGACGTTTTTCGGAGTGGATCCAGATGTTTGGATCTTAGATAAATCGTCAAGAGCAGAAGAAGCGATTGCATGGCGCAGATCTCGAATTTCTTCACTCAGTTTCTCCACAAGATCGTCCTTCTCCTTGCAGGCTTTTTTGAGTAAGGCAATCTTGGCCTAAAATTGCGAAAGAAGGTAAAGACATTACTTTGTCACACAAGTCACGACTTATTCCATGGACACATAAGTGACACAGAATCAACCTGTATAAGATAAAGCAAGAACAATGAGGCACACTAGCAAGTACCTCCCAGGACCTTTTGTATGAATGATCACACTCAAAAGTTTCGTTCAAACAACTGAAAATTATAACAACCGTATACACCATGGTAAACAGCACCAGAGAAATGTACTGTTAAGTAGCTTCAATAAAATTAATGGTCAAAGTCAAGGATTTTATCCACATGATTGACAGCAAAAGTAGTTTTCATTCAAGCAGTCATATTTAAGGTTTTCTAATTTCAAGTGTTATGATCAATAGAAAAAATTTAGAATAACCGTGTACAATATCGTAAACACAAATTATCGTATAATGAAATAGAACGTAAGAATCACCTTTTTAGCGTAATAACAAACAGCAACTCAGAAAGGTGTTATTACGTTTATCTGAGAGTAAAACCAAAAAAGTAGAAAGACAGACTCTACCTTTAAAGTTGGGATCTGCATTTCCGCATCATCCTTTTCTCGCGTCGATTCCGCCAGCTGTAAAGACAAAACAGAAACGATAGTAAGTGAAGAAAATGGTATTTCTTGACTGATCGAATCCACTAGATCATTACTCTTACACACTAAACCTACCTTAACTCTTAGAGTATGGAAACCATCCTCAAGTTTAACGTGATCCCTAAAAATGCAAACAAAGTTAATTAACAAACGAAATGAAAAAGCACAGAAATTTACTACAGAGCGTGCAGAAATTGATATGCATCTTTCTTTCCCACAAAATGCTTTTTCTCTTATTGAATAACTTCGAAAATCGTTGTTCTTTAGCTTTGGACCTTAATATTTTTGTTGTTGTGTCATTCACGAAAGGCAAAACTGGCAGTCATTTCCCCGTCTTCTGCGACGCCATTTTCCACCATCCTTTGATCACGCGCTGTTGTAACCCGAGTGGGGCACAATCGCTCAAACATATTACAATCAGTATACACTTGATTTTAGTCGAGGCTACGTGACTAAAATCAACCAATGGCAGTCCCTGTTTAGTTGAGTTAAAGTCTAGTAATACAATAATTTCTATTATCACATGACCTGTACGACCCCGCGCGCAATTTCATTGGAAAACCATATGATAAAAAGTCCCGTATAAGGGCCGGACATGTCAAGTGATAGGGCCGAAAAAACGCGCACGGCACCGCAAGGAAAGCGTACTGATAGACGCGGGCCAGCATACAAAAACACAACGGTAATATGATAAAATGCTTATTTACTGAGTTAGGTGGGTCAGACGGGAAAATATTTGGCCCGAGGTCCGTACGTCCTGACTGCGAGCCAAATACTTCCGGCCCGACCTAACTCATTCAATAAATCAAAGTCGTATTTGTTATCCGACATATTTAGAACATTAACCTGCTAAGTTCTTGTAGTTCAGCTACTTGATTCTCCAGTGAGTTTCGCTCCTGTGTGGTTATCGCAAGCCTTTTCTGCATCTCATTTTTCTCTGATTCCATTTTGTCCAGTTGCACTTGAAGGTAGTTCCGTTCATGTTGGCTGTCGTGCATCTTCGTCTGAGCTTCCTTTACATCGCGTTCAAGTTCAGCAAGCTAAAAAACAAAATGCCTCCTTTTGCAATCTTGAAACTCTTTAAATAAATTTTGAATCTTTTATTTGTATTTAACAAACGACACTTCAATTCTTCGTTGCATACAGTTTCATCATGATGCCAAGATTTGGCGGTCTTGCACTGTTTCGACAGAAAAGAAACAAGAGGTAGACAAATCAGAATTTTGAGTGCCCTGGGTGGGTGTAAAGGCTGAACCAAATCGTTTATTAATATTTAAAAGCTGAGGCTTCAATTCTTCTTTGCACACAATTTAATTATGGCGCTATTTTGATATGTTTTGCTCTGTTAAGTTTGAATGCTCAGTGTGTGGGTGTATAGGATGGACAAAATAGTGCATTACTTGAAAGGTTGCTTGCAGAAAATTGCTAATACTGGGAATCAGTTAATTGAACGGCAAGTCCTAACTACCCACCTACCCTACCCCTAACCCAACATTACCACTAACTTCCCACTAGCGCAAAACGCTGGGTCAAGGGAGGGGCAGGTGCAAGGGAAGTTACCCAGGACCCACGAAATTCCTTACTGGATGGAAAATACACTGTTTCTTTAATGTCCGGTAAAAAAGACTACAAAAACAAATCGGTCGACACATAAGCCTAAATCATAGAATAACATTTAACAACTTTGGGGCAGTTTCTTCTCCCTGTTTCTACTGCGAAGACAAGTAAACACATATTATCTGAAACAAATCAAGATTACTTGTTTAGGTTTTTGAAAGAATGCATCGGCCATGGTTATAAATAACGGGTCGTTAAATTGTGACCATTTACAAAACGAGGATGTCCTATTACCCTGGAATTTAAAGTAGCATTTGTCTTTTGTAACAGAACGCATCTATTTTCGAGGTCATCTCTTTGCATCTCCATCAATTTGTTGTTTCGTAGGAAGTCGTTTCTCTCGGACTCCACAACTCTTCCTTTTCTTAACAAATCATCTCTTTGGTTCTCAATCCTTTTCATTTTCTCAAGTAGATTGTTTCTATCCTGTTCAACGATATCCATTTCTTGCACTTGGGTCTGGTAAAAACAGATAGAAACAGTTTTCTTACACTGTATTCAGTGAATTCTGCGGTATGACAATTCAAGTACAGACTACATTCTTTTTGTACAGTCTATTATATACACCGTGCAAAGTGGCTGTTAATTTTGTCTCTGTGGACAAAATTCGTTGGTGTGACCATTCAGATGAAAGCCACAGAACATAACGTTCCTTTAGTACTGTTTACTATGCTGTTCACGTCGTGGATGGAACCTTAATGTGTGACCACTAACAATACGGTACTGTTTAAAATGCTGTAAAACAAGATTCTGATTTTTATACAAATGAACTCCTATAACCAGTACTTTCAGAGGAGAGTGTATTGAAAAACTGGGATGACTGGGGTGACAGGGATTGCCGGAGTGACTTGATCAGATGACTGAGATGACTAGGTTGATTGCGATGACTAGGGTGACTTGGATGACTGGGATGACTAGAGTAACTGAAATGACTAGGGCGAATGGGATGACTTGGATGACTAGGGATAATGGGGTGACTGGGATTACTAGGATGACTGGGATGACTAGGGTGACTGAAATTACCGAGCTGGAGTGACTCACCCTGGGGTGACTGAGATAACTCCAGGGGATGACTAGGGTTAGTGGGATGGGATGACTAGGATGGGATGACTGGGATGACGAGGGAGATTGGGATGGGATGACTAGGGGCAATGGGATGACTGGGATGACTAAGGGGGACTGGGACGACTGGGATGGATGACTGGGATGACTTGGATGACTAGGGTGCCTGGGATGACAATGGTTACTGGTATGATTGGGATGATAACAACCAATAACGATAATAAGAAGTATAACAACTTATAAAGAACCAATATTACTACCACTTATTTGAATGTGTACTGTGAATAAAAAACAAAAATCGGAAACAAAGAAAAAATGATTTTTTTAGTGGTATAGTCGAGCAGCTTAAGTTTTTCATCTCGGTACCTGTAAAAGCTGAATGTTATGTTCTAGCTTCTTGAACTCCTTCTCAGTTTTTTCCAACTTTTTTACCTTTAACAAAGAAAGAAAATATTGACAAAAGTAAATGTAGATTTCATTGAGGAGAGATTTTCGCAAGTGTTAACTAATTGCCTGTGAGCAAGTAGCCTCCCCGCAGACGTCCTTTGGGGCTTGTTTGTCACGCATTCATTCCAAAGGACGTCTGCGGGGAGGCTAGTGAGCAAGCTCCCAGGGGCGCTTTGCAAATCTCTCCATCCCTGTGGTCCCGAAAACGCTTGCGTGCAGGCTAGGTAACTAACCACGAAATTCTCAAGCTTGGCCGGGTTGTTCAAAGCTGGGTTAAGATAACCCATGGTTAGTGCAAAGTTTGAACTTTAATATGAGAGCTTAAAAAGCAAATTCAGTTTACTTCACTTTGCCTACAATCTGATGATTGGATACTCTAAAAAGGATGGAGAAAATCATCCGAGAGAAAGCTTTCGATAAAAAGAAGAAGAAACCCGGGTTAAAATTAAACCCCCCGGTAGCGCTAAACGGCGTTCGCACAATTGGGCCCTGGATGGTAAACTATTCCATAGCTAGCAAGGTTGCACCACTAGCATTTGCTAGTATTAGCCTGCATAACAGGCGCTTTATGAAACAAGCGAGGCGAAAGCGGCATTTTACACGAAGCGGGACTCGAGGAGGGGGGAGGAAAAAATGAAGCTTTATTTTTCTCCTCCCCTCGTCTCGTAATTCGCGCTCGTCTCGCGCTTCCTGCAAAATGCCGCGTTCGCCTCGCTTACTCACAAAGCGCCTGTTTATGCAGGCTACACTAGTATATAAAATAATGACACAGCAAGATGTAAACGGAGAGCAACTGATAATCTCCCTGTTGACTAATAAACTGGTTCAATATATAGTGGGAGTTCGTTGGAAGGAATATCATGTATGATAAAGCAAAGTTCAATCAGCATTGTTTTTGCCATGCAGTTTAAAAGGAAAAGGGAAACTTACAACACTAAAAAGGAACACATTGAGAATTCGTTCAAGTATATAGACAATTTGAAAAGCGCATTACCTTTTCACTCAGCTCGAAGTTCTGCTTTTCTATTCCACTGTACTTTCCTTGTAATTCAGTCAACTTGACTTCTGCGCCTTGGAGATTCTTCATCTGGTTCTTAAAAAGAAACAAAAATGGGGTAAAGCTAAAAAGGTTCGCCATATTATGTAAGCGAAGCAAAAAATAGCCCCCGAGAGGACATATGCTTACTGTCACTCCAGTAACCATTAAAAAGAGGGAAAATATATATATATATTAAATTTGACGAAAACAAACGAGCGGTAGCAAGTATCGAAGCCGGTACCGTTTCTCCAAAGGTTACACGTTAACGCCGTGCGCTACGAGAACAATGGAAATGGGCTTACGCACTAAAACAGACGTTGACATAATGCGTAATGGCTACAAACTAGTAAGCATAAAACAGATTAAGGTTATTTCATAGTATTGCATTGTACATCCTTCCTGTGCATAATTTCAGGCGAGATAAGCACGTTCACAATAAACAATGGCGACGTCTGCTCTAAGGCCCGAACTCCAAAGAAAGATAAACCTTCAAATACTCTTAAACGAACAAGGCGACCTACCATTCTTTCTGTTTTGAAGGTGACGGTAACTTTCTTTCTCTATAATGTATATGGACTGATTTCTCAGTGCAGAAAAAGAATCTGTTGTCGTAAACGTGTTTAAAGCAGCATGTACTCGTAAATAAAATTTTAATGAATCATTGCGTACATACAAGTTGCTGCTGCCTCTAAACGAGTAAAGGTAACCCCCACTTTATTTCAATTTGAACAAAAACAAACAATCAGTAAACTTTGAGAAAAAACTCTCACCGCAGGTTCTATTTTAGAAGAGGAATGACCTTAACACCCTCCTGTCTACACCACGATACTCTGAGAACAGCAATAGGGATTATGCTGTTGCCTTCATTCTAGTTACCTGTAAGTTCATGTAGGCTGCTTCCATTCTTTGTCTTTGCCTCTCAGAGTTGTTAGCTTCTGCTTTCCACTGTTCGACCTGAAAAATAAATAAGGAAATGAGAGAACAAATGAGTGAGTGCGAGGGTGCGTGCGTGAGTTAGTGAGTGCACGAACAAACGAAGGAACGAATGAAATCTGACCGTCTGAAAAAAAACATACCTCGTAATTCTTTTTGTTCATTTCGCCAATCTGCAAAAGCAATAAAGCTAAATTAGAAATCCAAGTGTCTCCCTCACCCCCACTTTCTACAAAAAGATCAAAAAACATTTTCCACTACGATATACACAAATGTAAACAAACAAAACAAACACGCTACCTTAGTAAGCAGCTCCCTCTCCTTCTTTTGATTCTGTTGAAAAAAAAAATTGCGATTTATAAACTCTACTATTATATAAACACCAGTGAAATATCAAGTGAGCTTTCGCACGAAAACTTGATATTTTCACATATCACCGTTGCTTTGGCTTCATAATAAACCGAACCTTTCAGACCAAAAAACTGTTTAAGTAAAATGGTTTGGCATTTCAATGGTGTTTATATAATAAACAGAACATTACATGGTCGCTTGGAGATACGAAATTTCTCTTCTCGTGTTGAAAAAAATATTTCACTCTTTCGCTGCGCTCACTCATAAAATATTTTTCAATACTCGAAGAGAAATTCCGCATCTCCGCGCGGCCATTTAATATCCTCTATTTATTTTATGAGGTTCTGCTGAGGTACTACTGAATAAGCGTGAGGTCAAGATAGCTTGATATTGGTCAATTTCTTCTTCGCATTTTATAGACGAGGCGAAGTCGAAGTCAATAAAAACGCAAAAAAAATACCAGGCCAGTAAACAGTTATCTTGATCAAAGAGGCTTTGTCAACACAGGATTTATTATATGGACAAAAACTGATTTTCTTGAACGACAAACTCGGGAAATCCCTTGCGGTCAAATGGTTATATCTTGCCTACTCGAATAGCCAATAAGAACAGAGGATTCGCCCACCTTGCCCGCTGGCGGATTCAGTTATATTATAAAATTCATTCGAGGCCCACATCATTTGTTACAGCTGACATGACAACAAAGTAGTTCAAGTTTTCAGTTGACTCCCGAACCCTCGCTAACTCGAATCAAAGTCGATTTCGTCCACAGATTTAAAAGGCAGAGTGACAGAGATCTCGTGTCCGTGTTTCCAGATTGAATTAGAATTAGGAAGTGTTGGTTTTTCAGGAGAGAGTTGGAAGTAATGGGTGCAAGAAAGAACTGGGTGCGCAAGGGAGACACGCGTGTCTCTCTCGCGCGCCCAGTTCTTTCCTGCGCCCATTACTTCCAAGCGCCTGCTACCTGAAGAGAAATGTCTCAAAGTAAGGGGGCGGAGAGAATCCAACCCACATACGGCGTCGACGCCGCGATTTGAGCCCGGGGGACCCGAGGCGAGTTCTCTCAACACTGCGCCCCTATTGCTTCCCAAGGAAACACGTAAGCTAGCCTAAGAACGAAACGGTTAACTTCGAATTTTGATACCTAAAGAAAAATACCTCTGTTTAGAAAGCGACGTCAATCGTACAATTGAACACCCTTACACGGCAATAATGCGCAGTATACCGTAAAATTCCGAAAATAAGCCCAAGGGCTTATATTTTCAAAGGCCCTTTTTGAGGGGCTTAGTTTTGGAAGGGCTTATATTCGGAGGGGCTTATGTAAAGATGGAAATTTGCGTTTGAAAATCGATTGGGCCAGCTTATAGTTGGAAGGAAATTTACCGTTTTTGCACTGTTTTACTTTGTATTTGAGGGCAATTTCCAAGTACAAGCCCCCCAGGGGGCTTACATTCGGAGGGGCGATGTAACGGAGGGTTTTTTGCGTTACGAGTTTAGGGGCTTATATTTGGAGGGGCTTATACAAGGAGGGGCTTATTTTCGGAATTTTACGGTATATCAGTTTCACAAGCCTTCACCAAGCAAAATAAATTAGTTTCAGTCTTACCTCTTTCTTCAAGAAAGATACGTCTTCATCCTAAAGGTACGGGGATATGGAATAACAGAGTTAAAATTGAGTAGCTGCTATAAAATTGCGAACAAGAAATTACATTACCAATAATAACCGGTGAGGAAGAAAAAAGTGATACAGGTCTGGGGTACTGGGATGCAAAAATTCAAAAAGAGGGGTTGACAGACAAACCAGCTACAAAAAGAACTAAAAAAGCCTCTATGTCTAACAGGGTGCAAAGGAAGTCAGTCTTCAGAAAAAGGTTGGGGCGGGGGGGGGGGGGGGGGTGGGGAGGGGGATACGGTGCATTATGGGAAATGTG
>BOPM01000559.1:185106-201949 GCA_022179025.1 Porites australiensis | reverse complement strand
GGGCGGGGGGGGGGGGGGGGGGGGGTTGGAGAGTGAAGTGGTTGCTCGGCCTCCATTTCACACCAAGAACATCAGGTCACCTACCAGAATTTTCATCTCGCGTTCTTTTCGTTCAAGCTGTAACGTTAAGGGAAGGTATAGGAAATTAGCAACGAAGTTCTCATCATTTACAAAATTATGTAAGTCTGAGAACAGAATCGGGGAGTAAGCAAAGAAATGAATCTTTACAGCATTTCCCTGTTATGAAATATTTCATAAAGATTAAAAGACTTAACTAGTTTTTTTTTTCTCGACCCAGTAAAAAACTTGCCAAGTGTTAAGGGCAAAATACCATTGCAGACAACCAGTTATGAAATGCTTTTCTGTACTAATCACGTTAAGATACAAACAAATAACGCCTTACTTCATGAGTGCGCCTTGGATATGAGGTGGTAGGAAAGGTAACGGGGTGCGTAGCGCTGAGTTGGCTAAATTATCTCATATCCAACAAGCAAGAGTGGAATAATTGTTTTCTTAAAAACGCCCACAAAATATGGAGAATTCTCTCCGACTTTATTTGTAAAAACAACCGATTTTCAGCTTGTTTCTAATTTTAAGCAGACGTGTACAATTACCTTATATGGAGAGCATTGTGTAATAGCTCATATACCATGATGGCTAAGCCAATCAGAGCTCTAGAATTGCATTATCCAATGATTCAGTTTTTAATAATAATTTGATATACTACATACCAAGGAACGAATCTCCAGGTCACTTGCTTCAGACTGAAATCAAATAGAGAAATGCTTTTGTTTTATCATCAATAAACCAAAAACCAAACCATAACTTTGGTTAGAGAGGCTGACACATGACAATTCCTCGATTCGTTAAACCTGTCACCATATATGATAAGATCCAGTAGGATCCTTAATTGCGCATGCGCTACATGCTGCTGACCCAGGTCTAATTGCCGCGCTTGGTACAACGGGCTCAGTTATGAACTCTAAAAACCGCTTTGACGAGAGAACACAAGATTGACTAGTCAAGAAGTTTGGGCTGCGGCGACCTCGAAGGCTTGACGCGAATCGGGCACAGCCTCATGTTCTTCTAGTCTGCTATACAGCCGTTTTTAGTGTTGTCACGCAACGCTCCTCCCCACAAACGGCGAGGAGCGTTGCGTGACGACACCAAACACGACTGTGTAGCAGACGACCTTTTTCCCTTCTCAATAAAGAAGAAAACAAAAGGAGGTTCTGCTGGCAGAGTGACAATGTTCAGTTGTGAGAGAGAAACGATGCCCAAAATCTATTTAAAATATATTTAAAAAATGTTTAAATGTTTTAGCTCTTGATTGCCGATTTAAAACAAACAAACAAACAAACAAACAAATCGCCCCATGTAAGGGAATCCAGTACAGTCTTGGATTCTGGATTCCACCTTGTGGATTCCGGATTCCAAGTACTAGATTCCAGTATTTGTCCGTAGAACTTGAATTCTGGATTCCTTGAGCTGTACTCCGGATTCCAAAACCCAGGATTTCGAATTTTATCAGCAAAATTTTCCTGGATTCCGGAATCCGAATTCCCTGATATGGGGCGACAAAAAGAAAAGCAAACAAGACAATCAATAAGTAAAGGATCAAGGTCAAAGTGCACAAATTTATAATTCGTCAAACTGTGGCTGAACAAATTAATTTCTGGTAACGATTTTTTAAGAACCCATGAACAGACTTGTGAACTCCGAACTTACCTTCATAGAGCGAATGACATTTTCCTTGTTCTGTAAGAGAAACAAAACGTAAACATGACGGAATTTCATTTCACATGGATAACGGCACTGGAATATCTGGCCCGCAGAAGATTTGCATTATTCGTGTATTAATTCTCAATCGTTAAAAACACAAGCGCGACGAATATCTTCTTTCGCAAAGAAATAGAGAAGATCAAGAAAAATGATAACCTAATGACAGAAAAAAAAGCAAATAAGACAAAGCTGGATATGGATCTTAAAACCTTTTTCATATCACAGCCGACAAAAAGAAAAGAAACAAAAAACTAAATTGAGAACATGTGGGCCCAAAATTGTATTGGTCCCAACGATTTATGATGCGTCCAAGAGCTTGAAAACGCTATTACAGCACATACCGAACATAAGAGTTCAATATTTCTAGTGGTCCTTCAAACATGGTTCACACAACTTCAGACAAACAAATTTCAAGAACTTTTCAGGGATTTTTCCAGGACAAATTACAGTTTTCAAGGACTACGATTTATTCAATAAATCGGCATTCTTTAACTCCTTTTTGAACACATTATTGACTAAAACACGTCATGGAGTCATTTTCCCAAAAATTTAGTTTTTGAAGTTACGAATATATGAAAAACTTATATGAGAACTGCGGGGTGAAGAATTATATGAGAGAGGAGCATCGCAGTTATATACGCAACTTTTGGAGCTGTGAAAAGAAAGCCTGAAAAAATTCAGGCTTGTACGGGATTCGAACCCTTAACCTCTGCGATACCGGTGCAGCGCTCTACCAACTGGGAACAGGAGCCCGTTTCTCGAAAGTCCCGATAATTAACGGGCCCGGTAAGCTGTCTCCGTTTACATTAAATATCGAGGTTTCAATACTTTTGCATCTAACATGATAAAACTGTCAGTTAATGAAACAAAATGGAGTTGTTTGCTAGCCAGGACCCGCGCTCTTATTCTTTATATTTCGATTTGAATATTTGATTTCGGGCCCGTAAAGTTACCGGGACTTTCGAGAAACGGGCCCCAGGTCGTTGAATTGGATCGTTATAAACCCGTGAAAGGATGATGATGAAGTTATGAATATAGTAATCTTTCTCTCGTCAAGCCATAGGAAATTAACGCAATGGCATCGGAGAAGACTCGTCTACACAGAAACTTTAGTCGGACACTTAACTTTCCTACGTTGGATTGTCGGCTATAAGAGAAGTTAAACTGTAAAAGTCGGTCACAAATGCTTCAGATCTAACTTAGGGTATTACCTTAAGCTGTCTTTCCAGAAAGCCAATTTTCTCGTTGAGCGCATCTATTTCTCCACGGTTAATTGAAGAGGCCCGGTTAAGAACGATTCCCCGCGGAGGTATAACTCCGTCTTCCTCATCACGTGACCATTGCGTTTCTGCCTTAGGTGTCACATGCCCATTGTCATACGTCACCAAAGGTTTGTGCAGCTGTCCCGCCTGACGCATCTTCAGAGTCTTTTTAGGTTTGGGAAAGACTTTGGGAGGGACTTTGTTGGATCCTAAACCAGTGGGCCTCCTATCAGATGGGGGACTCACGGTTGGGGGCTCTGAATAAGTCCCACCTAGCTCACTTGGATCTGAGGCTAACACCAGAGTGGGCTCTTCGACGAAAACAGGGGACTCCACTCGAGAAGATGGCTGTGATGGCTCAGAAGTACCTTTATTCTCTGAATGCGACCGAGCGCGAGACGACGCTCGCAGCGTAGCGGCGTCCCTAGGTGGTGAAGACAGTAGAGACTCGATCCCGCAATCGAGGATGGGAGGGGAAGCGTCTGGGAAATCCGGTGGAGGTACGGATGGGGGAGGTGGTGGGGAGGACTCGGGAAGAGGAGGGAGGTCTCCGTCATCATCGGAGTCAAATACTACAAGATCGCTCGTGTCTGTTCGAGGTCTATCCACACCAGCCGCATCTTCGTCGCCGAAAGATTGAAGATCCTGAATACGACGGTCGATATCGTCCATGACAGAATCGAGGTTCCTTTGCGACGAAATGAGTTCTGGCTCTGATATCAATTCATCGGAGTCACGGATATTCTCATTATAAGACGGCATGGCTTCATTTGCACCAGGATACCTTACAAGGCCATCTTGACCGCCTAACGTCAAGCTTTCAATCTCAATGGAAGGTCCTGAAGGTGATGGCTCAAAGAAACTGTCTCCTAGATAACGGATTTCGGAGGCGACTGTCGCACGCACTTGGGGTGTGATGACCTCCTCAGTGTACCCGGGGTCGGTTTGTGTCGCTTCGTGAAGTCTTTGGGCAACCTCTCTTGCCTGTGAAGTATAGAAATAGCAAGAAAATTCGCTTAAATAAGGGCCTGTTTACATGGAGGTGGGGGACCCCACATAGGTGGCGGATCACCCCATCTATCATCATGTAAGCGTAATCTGCTTAAAATGTGAGATTACATGCACAGGCGGGTTACCAAACTAAGTGGGTTACTTCACCTACCTGGGGTCCCCCACCTCCATGTAAACAGGCCCTTAAACTACAAAATGGTAAATTAGGTCATAATTTCGACCGGGTGAACTTCGAGTGACAGTCATATCATCATCTGTTTTTTACTGCTATTGACTGACAGACGAAGAGCTCAATTGTTCTGAGAAATCTTTTTCGGAGCAAAGAAAAGTGAAAGAAAAGTCTAGCCTAATAGTAGTCCATCAGTTTCCCTTAGAAACAATGGAGCAGGCGCAATACGCAAGCAAAGAAAATCGCCACCCACGCGTTAAAAGGACACGCGGAGCGAGGGAAGAAACGCTCCCCCTCGTTGCTAGTTGTTCAACGCTCTATTTTCCTTGAGAACCGTAGAGGACTACTCGAAGTCAAACGAGTTTCCTTTCCCGACTTACCCTACGAGCATCAGCAACTTCCCAAACCCAGCCTCACCAACATAATTATGGGCTAACGTGTTATAGGCCAGATGTGTAGCATTTGATAAAGCTTTCTATATGTGTGGCGTCATCCTTGCACAGCTAAATCATCTATGCAAACATGTAAAATCTAAATTTTGAGTCTTTGAGCGATATAATTCAATGAGACCATAACAGGAATCCATATAAAACTTCTATGGTTACATCTTTGCCATGCCAACATGCGCAAACATAAATGTAAATGAAACCACTTCGGGAGTTTTTTCGAATGTTAACATTTACCTACTACCATTTAACAAACACATTTTTCACAGGGTAAAGCGATTATCTTTTAGAACAGAAAGGATAAAATATATCCAATTTTGAATTGCACCTGTAATTTAGACAATTACCAAAGCCTTTGTTTCGCGTATTAAAACTATGATGGGTTTCATTCAATTCTACACGGTGACCTTTCAAAGTTTTTTTAAGAAATGGACAAGGAAGTTGTATCTAAGCACAGAACTACACCGCGCGAGATCTAAAAAACATTGTTGGTCATCGCAATAATATATCAGTGTCAGCCGTTATTATGTTTACCGAATGTTCCCACGCTCTCTCGTTTAATTTCCATATTTCAAGATACGATATTCCTTCAGGAAGTTATAAAATATAAACAGATCAGACTTTTAACGGAATATCGCTTGCCAAGTACATGTAATATGAAACCAATATTTGATGGCAATATTAACAAAACAGAAATAAACGCATCAAAGGTCACTGAAATCAGACGATACATGATCTGCGAACAACTTCGAGAGGAAAAGAAATATTGGTTTTATAAATAATTGTCAGCCTGGATTACAGCACTGACGGGCATTTTGTCCTGGAAGGTCAAACTAAATGACAGAAAAAATAATAAATTGTTTAATAATTTGAATATTAAAAAGAATGACTACTCCATGACTGTGAAAAATCAAACGAAACTGACTTGGCCTTCAAGTTTTCATGTTTAACATTGCCACTGTCTATGATCAAAGCGTCTTGCTTTAACAGCCACATATTATGGTATTCAGATGAATATAAAGCACTTTACAACAAAGTCATCGTTACTTAATAGACCCAAAATTTAGACCATAAACAGAAGCAAACGGCCAAAAAATATATACCTCAGGATATAGAACGATACGATACGAGAGATATTGTAGCCAAACGTAAACAAAAGTGAACGCCAATTGAGCTTCACTCGCTGGCGCCTTCTAGATTTTAGCAATTCAAACCGTTAAAAATGTCAATTTTCCGTAAAGGTTAGTCAAAATACGCTTACAATAAAAACCAACCTTGTATTTAAAGCCCGGCGTGGTCTAGATAACGAACACAGGGTAATGTTTAGACGCTTGCATCGCTAGTAACTAGATTTCATTAGCATAATAAGTCAAGAATAATTTATGCATCATTAGCCTTTTCTTAGTATAATTAAACAAAACACTTCAATTAATCTCGCCAAGGACCATTGTGTCAAGTTTTCGTACAACAAAGATAAAGAAGATATTTGTCATTCACAGTAACAAGAGATGAAATGGTCCATGTAAACACCCATAAAGAGCAAATACACACTTGAGAGTGCCAAAGATCGAAGTTAAAGAATAACAAATTTTGTAAACTAATGAAAAACAAATTACACAATTCGACAGCTCTTCATTCTGAGAAGAAATTTGAATGGTTATAAAAAAGGTACAGAGACAGTAAACGATAAGATTTTAGAAAGCTCTTATCCCGCAGGATTTATGTGTGAAAAACAAGAAAAAATGTATATATTGTGGTCCAATTTTATCCTTGGTTTAAATTTTATTTCCCTTTGTTTTAAACTTATTATCATAAATTGCCATACCAAAAACAAAGGGAAATAAAATTTAAACCAAGGATAAAACTGAACCACAACATATGTTATATAGCACTGAAAATCAATTTATTTGTTTGTTTTGTACTTAATTTTCTGTTCTTATGACCTTCCAGGATGTCTTGTCTCTCTTCCAGCAAGAATTGGGGTTGTTGACCAAAAAAGGGGTAAAGAGGGTTTTAAGCATAAGAGCACCACCTCAATGATGGAGTCAAGTCACTTCACTAAGAGAAAACTACCTTGTCAAGCGGACACTTCTTGAGGCCAAACATTAGAGCAGCAAGAGAAAGAAGACGTGCGCTGAAAGAAAGGGAGCCCTTCGCTCGCGCGCGTGTGACTACACTAAATCTGAAGAAAAATATGAGTGACTACAGGCAGTCTACATTTTGTTCTTTTAACTAGTTCTAACCTTGATCTTCTTCCTTAGTTCCATGAGCTCCTCGTACAGTGTCCTATTTTCTTCTTTTAGTTTTGCGAGTTCCTGGAGATGTTAAAAAAAAAAGAAAAAGAAAGATTAACAACAGAAAAAGACAAAGGGAACTCAACAAAAGAGCTATAAAAACTAAAAAAAAGCAACAAAGCGCGTCTACCACAGAAGTTACGAGCTGCAGAATTATTATATTTACTTTGGCAATGTTGTCTGGTACGGTTCCATCCGGGGTTACTTGTAGTAGTTTCAGTAGATGAACTCCCCCAGGCACCTCAGCCTGCACTCCTCTGTCAGACTAAAAATACAATCAGTTATAATCAGTACGCGACATTGGTTGTAGACGTTGCGCAGCCTTCCTGGTAGCCTGTTCCAGGCGGAAATGCGCGAGCTCGAAAATAAAACGGGAGCAAACCGGGGAGAGGAAGGGCGGTGCCGCCCCCTTTTTCGCGTGCCTTACACTTGCGCGTCATCCGTACTATCTAAGAGCCTAGAAATGGCTACCTGGCAAGAGCGCGACTATCAGCGAGTTCAAATAACAAGGGTGTGGGAGTAGGGGAGCGGGGGGACAAGTGAAAAGAATAATTATCACGCTTCGTTCCGCCCTTCTCCCAACCATCTCCCGCTTGGTGCCCCTGGTGCTCCGCTACGAAGCACGAGCTTCACGGTGGCGCCCTAAACAAGCCTGAGCGCCCCCAATAACGCCCATTGTACCCGCTTCAGTTCGCCAGTTCACTGAATATAAATACGATAAAAGTGGGGACCATGAAGCGTCTAATTCGGTTGAACAGCACAATGGTCTTACAAAATAAGCACGCTCAGAACAGTGGTATGTAATTGCCCTCGGGTGTCTAAAGCGCGAAACAATAAGTTTAATCGACTTAATGTAAAGACGGTTGTGCACCACTCAAAAAACCAAATTATTATGGAGCGCTCACTTTAATGGAAAAGACAAAAAAGGAAAGAAAATGAAAGACCCTCGGGATTTAAACAACTACGGTAGTTTACGTTAACATAAATTAATGGGAAGATTACAACTTTCTTCAAATGCAGTAACCATAAAAGTAATATATTCTCTCTTTATACAGAAAAAATGGTAACGTTTATTTTTATTTCTCATGACATGCACTAGCTTTCAAAAACTTCAATATGAGTGAAGTTATCCCAAAAATAGTTTAATCTATAGTTGATATGGTTTTATGCAGTATTACTCCTTTCAAGCCATCTAAAATTCGAAATATTTATCACAGTGAATAAAAAGAATATCATGCACGTATTTAGCACCCAGATACCTGTTCAAAATATTCACCCAGATTGTTTAAGTCTGTCCGTGGGGTGGCCATTCCAGATGACACAAGACTTTCAAGGTCACATGATCCTAAAACACTTTCAACCTCTGAGGCTGTAAGGCCAAGTTCCTGTACTAATAGCAGCCGAACCTAGATACAAGTATTTATGGCTGGTTTAAGCTCTATTTTTAATATAAACCCATAATTCATTAATTTTTATTTACTTCCTAACTTTATCCTTTAATGCGTTTGTCCTACATTTTCAGTTAGTTCTACTTTTTTATAATGTTTACTGTGCGAAAAAAGAAATCAATTATTGGCCATTACTTTACGGTATTCCTTTACCTTTTATTTTTTTAATACGACAAAGCCCTCAAAGCTGTTTAAAAGAGTATAGCAGCGTTAGCATTGTTCAGGATAGCACAGCAGGTCACTTTTGGATGCGACTTTAACTTAAATTTAAATTATAGGCATAGTCAAAATGAAAAACGCTAAAAAAAATAAAACAAAACAAAACAAAACAAGCAACAAAAACGAATGTTAGCTGGTATTTACCCACTCGAGTGCTATATATAAAAATTGTTCAAGACACCTAACAATTTACCTCGAACCCTCCGTATTAAGCAACTACCAATAAGTGCCAACATTTGGTGGGCGGCCGCTTACGAAAGGTTCCCTTAAACTGTGCTTCAAAATAGCCTGGACAGCTTAGTCCACACATTAAGCTTCGACTCACGTCCCGCTAAAAGTGTTAAAACCGGGTTAAACGATAAAACATTCTCGCCCAAAAATGATCGAAATGATGAAGCAATTGTTTGTGATACAAATGTTAACTGAAAATATTTGATCTAGGTCAAACATCGAAGGTCATTTAAAAGCAGTGTTGAGAGAGGCGGCTAAAAAGTAAAACAAGCTCTTCCAGCACAACGTTAGACGAAAATGCTTGATCGTTAAGTAGCCGGGGCTTAAATAAGAGGATAGCTGATAGGCGGATGGTTATAGTAAGAGAGCGCATAACGATGCGAAAACTGGAACGACAGAGGGTAATGGAGTCTCACTGACCGCACACATGACAAAA
Source organism: Porites australiensis (assembly GCA_022179025.1). Taxonomy (NCBI): domain Eukaryota; kingdom Metazoa; phylum Cnidaria; class Anthozoa; order Scleractinia; family Poritidae; genus Porites; species Porites australiensis. The sequence goes on along the minus strand of BOPM01000559.1, from coordinate 192,651 downwards.
GGCATGCCTTACAGTGAGAAAATAACGTCTATAATTCATTGGGAAAACTGGGGTAAATTTCGAATCGACGCTCTGATGAGTTCTATACTTGAGAGTCAAGATATAGTTTGTTTTTTCGCATTTGATCTGTGCGAGCAACTGACACCTCGGGTAACCTCAATACCCGGAATGTTTCTCTCACTTACACTTTGTTTCTGAAAGCATATGGCTAAACATTCATACAGGGCTGGCCAGTAGAGCAGAGTTTGGACGTTGTTTTACAAAACCGCGTTGTAAACCGGTATCAGAATCTCGATCCAACATAGTTATCAGGGTGCATTTTAGGCTCATTCCAAACTATCCCTCCCAGTGAACCTACAAACATACCTTTCCAAGTTGCTCAGAGGGATCCATCTCGGACCAGTTCTCCCTCACGTTTTTCTGAAGTGTAGCAAGAAAAATATACAAAACAACGTCAGTGAACGATACAATGTCAGTGTACCTCTCAGAGGTTCTAAAAGTATCACAATACAGTGAACCCCGCCCAACGACCACCTTGTTTATGCGACCACATTCTTTTGACCTAAGTGGCGACATTTTACCGTTTAATTCAGATACTTTCGAAGGGCATTTAAACACTATAAGGGCATTGAGAAGGCGGGGCGTGGGGACACTGAAGAGGCCTATCGTTAAACTGTATTTCCAAGCAATTGGCACACAAGTTATCAACAAGGAGAATTTGTAAGGATTATCCTCCTGCCTTTTTGACACCTAAAAATCAAGCAAAGGAACAAATCTGAAACTACCCCCGCTTCCTCTTTTTTTTTGGCATTTCTTTCTCGTCATCAAACCGACAAAAGACTGGCTGGCCAGGAGTCTCCACTTTTTTTGAGACACAGCAGATCGAGAGGACGCGCGAGCGGCGAGCAGCGAGGCAGCGAAGGACGCCGGGAGGAGGGCGCAAGTTAGCTCTAATTCCCCATTAATTTGCATAATTTAATTTTTCCCTGGTCGCACGTGGTTCTGAAGAAAGAGGGACGACTGCTCGAGGTCTAATTTAAGATAGCGTACCTTTTCAATCTGAAGAAAGTCTATATGTTCCCTCAAAGCCATGTTATTCTCGTTCAATGCGCCAATTTGCTGCAGAAAGAAAAGTAAACGTTTTCCGAGAAAATTGATTAATTCAGCGCCGATATTTAAGCCTCTTCCAGGCGTTCAGATAGTGAAGGCGACGCAAAGAGAAGTACAAGGTCAAAGACGACAAATTGCCAAAACAAGGAAAAGAACTTTATCCTCGGTAGTCAACGTTTAGTGCTCAATCAAATGAATGTGCTGTCGATGGGTTCTATTTCTAGGTTAATTATTCAAAACGTTCTGAGTCAAACTACAGACTGGTCGGAGCGATTTGTCGAAACAACTTTATTTTGCCGCAACTTTAAAAGGAAAGAAAATCGTTGTTTGAGAAAATTGAAAGATACTTGAAATAACGTTTTTTCATACTTCCTTTTCAGACAATGAAATGAAAATGCTATGAATCGTAGACCGCAGAGGAACTCATGTGAATTGGTACTTCGTTTGCGATGGAATCTTTTCAATAATAGCAAACATCGAAGGGCATCCAATCGTGAAATTTTCTTCTTACCTTCTCTGCTTCTTTTAGCTGATGTATTTTCAACTTCAACAGCTCAAATTCGTCATTTGGCATATCTCCAGCCTGATTACAAAAACACGTACAATGTATCAGACAAAACTATAACTTAACAACACGAATGCTTTTACCGCCAACACGTAAAAACCAAACATCACAGCACCTTTGAGGAAAGATTGTGATGAAAATAATTTGAGAAGAATTATTTTCATCACAATCTCATCACATGCCTGATCAAGCATCAACACGATAATTTTAACGGTGCACGTTCATTGTTAAAACGTAAACTGGTATAGAAATAAAGCTTTTAGCTTTTTACTGTCTTCCGTTCAAAGGAAGCACTATTTCTTTGGAAACAATCCTAAGTAGTGTGCTCGTCAACCTTCTCACAATGAAATTAAACGCACTAATACATTATCCCGGTAGGATGTACGGCAATCAGTTAGAAAAGATTTAAAATCATCGACTGTGACCCACATCCCAACAAGAGGATATGATTCGCGGGTGACCACAATACCTGTTAACAAAAAACCACAAAAGCAGAGATTCTAGACCACTGCTCAAAGAAACGCTTGGCAAAGCTTTGCAGGTTAAGGGTACCTTTTAGTTGTTCATATTGAAACACAGCTGAATAACAGTCGGTCATCGGGCAATGCCCCACTACACTGGCCCATGCCTGACAAAATCTTGACTGTGGTACATGACATCCGGAGTTGGAAAGTACCTCATCTCAAGCCGCGAATCTGGCGCCCAGCTTCGTTCCCCGGAATCTCTCTTACTAGTCATTGGGAACGAGGCTGTCTCGCACAAAACATGCCTAACTTTCTTCATACAAGCGCAATGCGTCCTTGACTGTATCCAAGCTGATTTTTGATTTGTGCGACAAGTACACTGCTTGTTTGGGAAAGACTTTTTTTACAAAGCAACACTATCACGCAATAATGCCACGTTTGACAAGCAAAGAACGTCGGTCACGTAATGGTTACAAACCAAGCCAAGAGCCAGTAAATTCACTTTGTAGGAGGCTCTCACAATCATGAAAAACTCTCCGGTTTGAATAACTATAGTAAAAATGTATGTTGCTATGTAGTACCTCCGATATTCATATTTAATCTACATTTATATTTCACTGAATCTGGCTTTCCGGCATTTTAGCTCATGGCTTACTTTATTTAGTTGGTGTCCCTTCATTTATTTAATTTATTACGTTCATTCTTCGTAAACCAAATGAACAATTTTTTGCTATGGGTACAACAAATTGTTGTTGTAGGATTATAAATTACTTCTAGTTTAGCATATTAAACTTTGAGCTCAGCCTCAATCAGAACTTACTGATGACTCCTCGAAACTTCGGATCTTCTCTTTCAGTAAGGAATTTTCTTCTTCTAGAGCAGTGACATTCTGTACAATAAATAAAAACAACGACAACAACAAAGCAGTGAAACGAAAACAGTTTTTGACCAAAAAAAAGCATGCTTTCCTTCCCCTGTTGCTGCAATCATCATCATCTTTGGTATGGGGTTTCACTCACACGTGGAGCTCCGCTTTAAGATTTTGCCAGATTCATATTTTTTCCGGATGTATACGGACTCGCGGGCCTACAAACATCAGTCAGTCCGAGAACATTAATTCCAATGCCGTCTCATTAGATTCTGGATTCGAAATCTCCGAATAAGCAACCAAACCAAGACTTTCTCACACATCATTGTGTATAAACGGCAAAACGAATCCTGTACCAAAATGTTGCAGATTCGTCGCCAATCCGAAAAGCCTCATCTAAGGTAAACCAACCCTTGGTATACCTCACCGTTTTTGGTTCAACTAAAGAAGTTAAAGACAGCTTTCCGTGGCGTAAGCCTTCCAGGCAGATGTACTTCGTCACGCGTTCCTTCCCCACGTTGGAGAGGATTGCGTGACGAGCTAAAAGAACGCCTCCGTGAGAGGCCATGGCAACTTAGGAAAGCGTCCTGTTATTTGTACGAATGAGAAGAAAATTATTTGTAGCAAACAAAGTTAGAAGGTAATACGCATGAGCAGACCATTCTTTGTAAGCAATTACTGGTGGGCTGACGGTCAATGAAAAGGAGGAAAAAGGTATTGAATGACAATGGCATTTCTCTCTTCATTAATAAGGAATAACCCTTACCCTTACGGTGCCTAAACTCTCAAGCTTTTTTCTCAGCTGCACATTCTCTTCCTCTAGGTCTTTCATATTCTAAACGAAAAAAAATGATTTTCCAATTATAACAACTTAAAAACAAATTGGTAGTAGCTAAACGACGATCATTTCACGTACGGTCGTTGAATCTTCCAGGATTTGTATGTTCTGCTTCAAGATGGAGTTTTCTTCCTCCAGTCTGTCAACAACCTATGCATTGAGAAATAACAAATTCAAAGGTCGTTAAAACGTGGTCACATCTCACTTGCGCTGATAAATTAATAAAATGAATTTCCGTTATTTACCCTCGGCAGTATTTATTGCAATAAAGCTACGATCTTAGACAAAACTCTTGACAACACTGCATACTTAGAAAGCATTTTTAACACATCGTAGCCGTAGCGATTCTTGCCTCCCAACCTCTCCCTCGAAGCAGTGTTGTTGAGCCTTCAAAAGAAAGCCTTATAGTCACCCAGGCCAGACCCTGGGCGTTTGTAGGAAGCAACGTTGAACTGGGGGAGGGGGTTTTCTTTAAAGCCCATGATTTGGAAATGGTTTTGTTGCGTTAGGTAGTGTGCATTCACGAAAAAACGTTCTCAAGTAGAAAAACTACAAAAACTACAACCGGGCAACTTTCTACCATAGAAAACTGAACCAACATTATTGGGATCACTCGGTTGAAGCTCTTTGTGCTTACCCTTGCGGTTGATTGCTCTAGATCCTGAATCTTCTCCATAAGCTGTTCGTTCTCCAGTCGCTCTACCGTCTAGAAAAACAATGAGACAAAGATCAAATTGTATGGTTTGTATTACGATCCTCGTTTAACAAAAAACAGACATTAGTAAATGGTTTCGCGAATATATACAGTAGAATTTTGTTCACTCTTGTAGAAAGACCGCCATTATGACCCAGCTTTGTCATTAACGTGATTGATGTTAGCTTACGGTACAAATTTTATGGTGTTAATGAAACCTACGAGTGTCGTATGTTTGATTTTATACACCATATGATCCGTGTTGTAGTCTTAGTAATATTTCACCCAGGTGAGAAAGTTTCACAGTTAAGGTCAAGTAATACGGGCAAAATTTTCGCACAACTTGGCGCGCAACATTGTTGCGTTGCAAGCTGATGAAAAGAGCTGTTGCTCGTATTACCATCTTCGTTCTCAACTTGTCACGCAACAAATTTCGATATTGCAAGTTACGGCTCTTTAAGAAAATCATGCGTTGTGATTGGTCGACAGTGTGTTTTTGTGTCAGCAAACCAAAATGGCTTGTTGGCCTTCTGTGGTTTCTTTTTCTACTTCCCTTGTCAATGCCGTTCGAAGGCTATCAGGGCCACCCATCGAGAATATAGTTCAAAACCACTTAAAAATAGCATTGTTGAACGTATTTTAGTATTTGAACGGTAGATATAGGCATATTTTTATCCCCGAAAAATTTTTCATCTGTTCGGATTTCCTAGCTGAAAGCCTAGTGATCCGAAAATTATAGGGATCAAAACTTACCTTTTCAAAAATTTCAGCCCGAAGGCTCCCGAAAATTCTAGGTGACCTTTTCAGGGTAAAAATCCATTAAAAATAAGGCTATCAGGGCCACCCATCGAGAATATAGTTCAAAACTACTTAAAAATAGCACTGTTGAACGTATTTTAGTATTTGAACGGTAGATATAGGCATATTTTTATCCCCGAAAAATTTTTCATCTGTTCGGATTTCCTAGCTGAAAGCCTAGTGATCCGAAAAGTATAGGGATCAAAACTTACCTTTTCAAAAATTTCAGCCCGAAGGCTCCCGAAAATTCTAGGTGACCTTTTTAGGGTAAAAATCCATTAAAAATAGACAATCATACCATTTTTTAGATGTTCGAAAAACCTAGGAGAGGTCACAAGTAAGAAATTTTACAAAAAATGTTCCGAAAATTCTAGACCTCAAATCGTCTTCCGAACAGATGTTTTTCGAAAATTGACGTTGGGTGCCCCTGGGCTATGTATTTTTAAGACAGTTTGGTGATGTTAAATTTTGTGACATAACTCATCCAAAGCTCTTGACCTCCGTGGCTTGTTTTTATACTCTGGTCCACAAATTTGGTCCACAAGTTTCCCACAGACATGGGTGCTTTTCAAGTTCTTTGAACAAATCTTTTCTTTGGGCCTCTGAAATTTGTTCACTAATAAATTCACCATCTTGGGTCTCAACGTTCTCAACCTCCAATACCTCGGCCATGTTTACTTCCTGCCCAAATCGGATATGCCGAGGTCAAGCGCGCGCTTACTCACCATCTTTCCCGCGTTTTTGGGGAGGAAAAAATGACCAGTCACAAGTGCTGTGAAGTCTAGCAAGTTGTGATGCAAATGATAAAATTGAAAGTTTGTTGCAAAAAGTAGAACTCAGGTCTACTTTGCGCAACACGTTGCCACAACTTGCAACATCGAAATTTGTTGCGCGACAAGTTGAGAGCGATGGTGGTAATACGGCCAACAACGCCTTTCAACTTGCAACGCAACAATGTTGCGCGACAAGTTGTGCGAAAATGTTGCCTGTATTACTTGACCTTTAAACTTCGAACTGGAAATTATGACGAATCTTGTCGGATCACGGGAAAAACTTCGCTCTTCCACAGGTTCATGAAGATAGCAGAAACACACTGGGCAGCATCTAGCATAATGGTTTTGTTGCGCAAAATCAAACCAATTCGAATTTATAAGATCGATGGTAGCAACCTTACTTCGTCCGCGCAAATCACTGCAGCGCGTCGGTGAGAATGAAGAAAAGCTCAGGTTTTCTATTTGGGTGGAAAGTTTTTTAAAAAGGGAAAATTCATTACCCCAGATTCTTTTAGTATATTTATTTCTTCTCTAAGCAACTGGTTTTCTTCCTCCAAATCTTTCGACGACTGAAAATAAAAACATTAAAGGCAGGCCAGTTAACTTTTCTTGAAAGAAATTTGGGCGGATAAAGATATAATAAGTTATCTAGCACTCCGTTACCTCGACGTTCCCTTTGAGTACAGCTATTTCATTTCGCATTTCTTCCACGCTCTGTAACCGGTTTTCCTCCTCTGAATCTCTCACCGACTACAAACGAAATAAAACACAAATGGAGAATATACTGAGCTCCGTTTTGCGTGGAACACAAACACGCGTATAAAATTTCATAAAACATCTTTCTTAGCGCAGAGTCTCTCAACGCGCTTATTTCCTCTTTTAGCATGTGCTTTTCCTCCTCCGTATTTTTAAGAGACTGAAACAAAGACACAAATATGCATTACAGTTCAACTTGCCCGTAAACCATTTTTCGGTTGACGACAATAAATTACCTCGACTTTCTCTTTGAGTGTAGCTATTTCAGTTTGAAGTTCTTCTACATTCTGTAACTGCTGTTCCTCCTCTAAACCTTTGGCCGACTGTAAACGGAACAAAATATAATACATTAATTAATTACGTGTAATAAAGTGGCTAAAGCCGTTAAACAGTGCTCAATACACTTTTTAAGTGTAGAGCTTTGAATAAGAAGATATCACGAAGAGACAAAATTCTCTGTTACTCCGAGTTTGGTGCTCACGCACTCATCAGACAATATTTAATGGAGAATAAACCTATCAAGTTATATATATACACGCGTCTATTGATTACAAAAAGCAGGGCAGTGCGGTTCTAATTACAATTAGGTGTGAGGAAAAACTAATAGAGTGTTGTTTTTGAGTCAATTGTTCCTAAGGTAAAACTTGTTTTCGTGGCGGCACTTGGAAATCAGTTCTGT
>BOPM01000559.1:139869-181383 GCA_022179025.1 Porites australiensis | reverse complement strand
GGGTGGGTGGGTGGGTTGACCTATGTCTGCCGGATAGTTGTATTGACATAGTCTACCATGAACGGCTCTCCAGTTGCCTGCACATGGTCCAATATTCACATGGATAAACAAAAAACCGTTGAGGTACAGTTGCCGAGTGTTTAACACCTAAAGCTTCGAATCTGGAGCTCTGTATGTATCCAAGCCTTATCGCCGCGTTGTTTCTTGAAACGATTTCTCTCCTTTGCTTGTCTTCATCAAGTGTATAGATGGGTACCGCTGTGACACACTACTGGGGGTAACCCTCCTGTGCAAGGGCGGAGTAACAATACCCATATGTACATCACACTACTGAAACCGAGTTGCGCTCCGGCCGTGTGGGCCTCATTAGCTCGTGCCCCCCTTTACCTTACCTATACATCAACTCACATGGATATCAATCGGTTGTCCAGGGTTAGTGTTCTTGTGGTTCTTTAATCCTGGAGAACGCCTATGCCCCCAAACGAAGGGTCGCTTAAAAGAAAAAGCTTATTGGGCAGCTTTTTGTCAACTTTATACACGTAAAAATGTTAGAAGTACTGTATAAAAATAGGTGAAATTCTGAAAGGCAATATCCATTTATAATTGGGAATATGAAAAGTTTCAATCTATTAAGAATCTGTGGAACTCAAAGAAATTTAGGGTGTCGTGGAAATATCCATTTTCGATAAAATTGCCTCTTAATTTGCATGACTTACTTTGGCGTTCTCTTCCACCTGTCTTTTTAAAATCTCGTTTTCCTCTTCAAGTTCTTTCAATGTCTGACAAAAAAAACGATAAAATAAAATTCGATAAGGCTGTGGACCAGTAGCACATTTTGGTATGAAAGTGAAAGACAGCATTGGAATAAGTAAAACAGAGAAAATTATTTGTCTAAGTTCCAACTATCGGCATTTACTCTAAGTTCTGCCAAACTAAGGAGAAACCAAGTCTAAGAGATGACCGTCCAATTTCATAGTCCTCAACTTCCGGATTTCTTGCCATTTACCATTTTAACAAATATATAAGTATGAGCCATGTGTTAGTGCCTGTTAAGTGAATGAAAATGTTCGTATTTGAAATGATGACGTGTGCAACGTTTCATGCAATTTGTCGTCCGGACACATTAACAGTCGGACCTCCGTTTCGAGATATCTAGAATGGAACGCTTTTGACGGAAGCTTTCAGAAAATGTCCGCATAAACAGTTCAGAAATGCAAGAAACACATAACGTAGGTACTTCATATTAGAAACAAGTATTTCTAATTTGCACATGAATTCCATACGGATACGCCATTTGCCCGATGGTGTCATTTCACTAGCACAACCAGAATACCTTTCGTTTTTCCTTTCATATATAAATTTGGTAATCCCAGCGAGGTTAAAATAACAAAAGCACTGATTTGCAGAAGAAAGCAAAACCCTGAGGGATTCTGGTCTTAGTAGTAAAATAACGCCATCGTTCAAATGGCCTATCGGGTTTTGGTAAGGATTAGCGCCAGAGGATACTTCGTAATGTCTATCATAAGGAATATGAATCTCTGCAGCTGGCGCGTGAACTAGAGAGACTAAAATCTTCACACTTTCGACTTAACTAAAAGGCAAGTCGGTGATTACTTCGTTGGTTATCTGACACTAGTTATTACTTGTTCTATGTGGTGGCTCCTAAGAGCCTTTTTTAACAATAATACTCACTGCTTGGGTAAGCCGTTCAGGAACAGCTACTCTAAGTACTCTATTTCGAAACAAGAACGGTCTTAAAAGTGGCGTTAAGTCTCGCTTGCTTGGAGATTTGATAAGAAATAAGAAGGCGACTAATCCTACGCGAAACAGATTTGCTCAACAAAGGTTTTTCACTTCCTACTTTTTCGACGGTCGAGTATTCTTCAAGATATTTCCTTTTTATATCGTATTCGACGATTTGTTTCTGAATTGATTTAGTACGCGTGTTAGCGACGACCGGAAATATGTCTGCGATCGCAAGCTATACGCGTGTATAAATAAACGGAAATTCAAGGGCTTCGATTCGAGAGAAATTATATCATTGCCAGAGATCAAAAACGCGATGAACATGGCGCGTTATTTCAATCATCGCCGAAAATAAACCGCATGGTCATCGCGAGACTCATTTGTATACAATGGAAGTTTACAACACCCGACCATTTAGCATCACCATCGAAGTTTTGCTAATTACGATTCTTCTTTTTTTTCTCGGCCACTTAAGTGTTCGCTTGTTCCAAGGTAATCAACGCTTTCAAGCGATAGAATTCGAGGACCGACCCGTTCCAGAAAAGCTCCACATTGCTTCGATTGCTGAAAAAGGTCCAGCGATCTAAACGATCATAGTGATCGGGGAGGGGTACGAAGAAGCGAATGCATCCCAAAAGCACATAACCCTTAATTGAGGCTAAGTCAACAAAATTAACAATGCAGGTATATGACATGATACCTTGACATCCAACGTCGCTTCACCGCTACTGGTATCCAGATTCTCTTTCAGAGCTTGCAGGTTGAACAGCTCAGAGTCCTTTCTCTCTTTTAAAAACCGGTCAAACCGGTTTACAGCGCTGCTACTCTGTGGCATCTCTGTCAACACATCTGTCTCTTCTGTGGTAGGAGGGACAAAGGATTCGTCTGTTCGGTTGAACACGCTGTCGCTTCCATCTTGAGATGTCAACAGTGGGTCAGCTAAGTCGGCTTAAAAGATACACTTGAATTAATCGTAATTCAAAGCGATTTAAGTTTTAAAATTGCAGATTTAAGTGAGGCCAAGCCAAAAATTATAACTTGTAATTTGTATGATGCTTCTTCAGCAACAGTGATCAGACACATGCACATGCATGAGGTACAAAACTACGAACAACAAACCTACCTACGGTTGCCTAAAGACAATGAGGTGAATGACAACTTTTACCGTCACTGTGTTATACGTAGCACGCAACCGAAAGGCAAAACACTAACGGCCTGTTACCTAAACACTAGGAAATTACACATTACAGTTTCCTAGGGTCAAATACAAGTGGCATGCACCATACGCCACATACCTTGAGAAATCTCTGCCTGGAGCTCCTCTTCTTGACCGTCTGGCGAAAGATCAACGGTAAATGTCGAACTCCTTGGGGGTGCTGGCGGGCGCGACAACTCCATTGTGAGACTGGAGGTCTTTGGATCATCTTGCACAAGGTTGGAATCACTTCGAGTCCTCAGCATCACTTCCACTGGATCGTAGCCTGAATAAAATCACCCAATTGTAATTTTCGAACTTCCCGTTTGGGACGTACGGTTAGGCAAACACGTTTGCCACATAGTTATATAAAAGGCAACCATGACTTCCCCAGATGTGATGAGGACATCACCGTCCTAGCCGGTAGCCTTGGAGTTTCCTTGGCGTAAGAGTAATAATTAGGGAGTTTAAGATGCCACTACGGTGACGGCAACGAGAACGTCAAAAAGCAATTGGTTACGATTAGCAGAACAACAACTATGCACGTGAATCACGCTTTTTTGTAAATTTCTTTGCCGTCACTGCACGACTACGACGTGAATTGCCTAATTTCACGTTTTATCGACAACGTGAACAGACGACGACGAATCTCTCTTACTCTTTGTAAACCTGGATATTTTTCTTAAGAATTCAACTCCAGGAGAGTTCGCCTACATAAAACATAGTGATTGAGTTGGGATAATTACACTTAAGCTTCATAGATCGAGAAGTCACCCTTTAAGCGACGTTCTTGCCGCCGTAGCCGTCGTGATATCTTAAACTCCCTATTTACGGCTACTGGTACGGGTAACTAACTCAATCGTAACACCAAAAGTTTCTTGGACTCTGCTCTAACTATATTCCTATCGCCCCTTTTAAAGATAGATCGAACATGTAAGTTCAACATCCAGCATCAAATGACGGTCAGTTGAGGATCCGCTTGAAAATGAAAGCGGATCCAACATCATGCAAATACATCCAATACTGTCCACCGACCGGACGGATTTAAATCAATACCATATGTTGCATCAAAAGATGTTGGGCTAGAAATAAATACTCCCAGAGGAGAGATCTAACAGAAGGATATAAAGTGAACGAACAAGAAAGAAAAAGGATAAAATGTACCAGTTTGCCAGAACTCGAACCCGAGATCGACAGCATGGGTGGGAAACAGCTATGTCCTTTACAATACGGAATTCTGTCCCATTGATGAATCGAAAATATTGTATTTTTTAAAAACAAACCATTTGATGTTAGTCGAGCCGTTTTCTGATAACAGTAACAAGGAAAAAAGTTGGAATAACGTGTTGGATCTGTTAAAACAAAGCCAGACAAGACAGCTTTCAAAAGCTATAACGCATAGGGCGTTTATCAGTGTAAGTAGAACACTGGCAAATAGTCATCAACATACCTGTGTCATCTCTTGACATATTCATGGCTGATACAAACCATGGTGTCACATCTTCGCCTGTGTTCCTATGATATTCTTCTAACATAGCCAGGAAGTCAATAAGGTCACACTGAATACCGACTTCTTTGGATGAAGCATCACCTTCCTCGACAATCAAGGACTCGAGAATCATTTTATCAATTGGTGTGTCACGCAGGCTTCTTGGGGAATCCTCCGGAGGGATTACTGAGTTGCCAGAATTGTTAGCGATTGGTGTCTCTTCAACATCATCTTGACTCTGCGATTGCAGATCCTGGAATTCAACTGCTGGAAATGCGTCTACGCTGTCACTTTCCCTCACCACAATATGAACAGGGTTGAAGCCTTGAAAAATGAACGAGTGCAATAAAAAGACAGTATTAATAAATGGACATAGATTCAGAATCCTGATAAGCAACTCCACCAATATAAAAACAAGGCAGCAAAAATACAAAAATTGAGGCATCAAGATTTAAGGTTTTAGTTTACGTTAAAAGAGCTTAAAATGGAAATTCGTTATTTAGAATTGAACATTGGAAATATGTAAAGTTAACAATTGAAGCAAAAAAAGTTTATCAAAACAACCAGAAGACGTGCATAGCATTCTGTAGAAATAAAGCATAAATAAGAGTTTATATTTCACCGCCTTAAAATAATTAACCTCTTCGAATAAGCTTTTAAAGGACGGTTATTTGTTTAACGTGATACTAGGGTTAAAAACCTGCACCTTAAACCTCGGATATCACTATTATTTTCTTGTAAACGTTCTATGTTATATTCATTGTTTAAAACAAGTATTCTACTAAATCTGAAAATCGGGAGCTAAGACGTTATTACCTGTCAATAAACAATATAAGTGCTAATGTTAATATTAGGACTAGTGATTTTGCTTTACTGTGTTATTGTTAAAGTGTTTATGTTATAGCTGTTTCACAATGGTTTACATTGTATTATCAATTTCATAACCATGAACAACTTAAAAGCATTGTTAAACACGTCTAACACGTTTTCTGTCTTTTACAAACCTTTACAAAATCACTACCTTTTTGCAAGAGATCATAGTAGGTCCTATTATGATCTCTTGCTTTTTATTATTTATTATTTTAACAATTGGTGCTTTAGTAAAAACATATACTATACTTTTACGACATCATTTACGCTTTTATTTGACTTGGGACGTGGCTGTGATCAACTTCTCATTCTCTATATTTAGGCCTTTCCACTGCACGTGGATGGCTCAATAGCTATAATGCGTGGCGTGGTTTAGAGAGTACACACAATAAGAAACACAGTCTGGTAAATTCACAACATTCTTTAGGTTTTTGATTTAACATATACAGCTAGAGTTCGTTTACTTTTTACATTTAGGTCTTCTCAGTGCGCGCCGATGATGCTTCTTCAGCAAAATTGATCAGACACGTGCACATGCAAGAGGTACAAAACTGACAACAAACCTCCCTCAGGTTGCCTCAACCTTAAAGCGCTCACAAACCAAGCTGGAATATCTTCGCCCTTGTTTTCTGCCTCTCTAGTCAGTTCTTGCATAAGTGAGGTTACATCCTCCAGATCACACTGAACACTTGCCTCGACTCTTCTTGTCAATTCCACACCATCATCCCGACGGTATAAATTATCTTTATCAAAGTTTTCCAAATGAGACAGCCTCAATTCTGTCATTACCCCGGTGTCGTGTCTTAAGATGTGCTCGCGATTGACTTCCTCCTCAAAAACCATCCCGGGTTCATCTAATACTGGTAGATACTCCACCCCTGTTTGTAATCCTTCGAGAGCTTCAGCTTGAAGGTCGTCCTCAAAAGCTTCTACTTCTGTTGTACTATTCCGTTGATCTTCCAGGTCTCTTATGTTGGCAATTGTCATTTCGGTCATGATCCCAGTCTCTGCTCTTTGGATATCGTTCTCGTTGTCTTCATCATCGAAAATGTACTCAGGTTCATCCAAGATTGGCAAGAAGTCCAACTCTGCCTGTAAATTCACAAGAGTTTCAGGTACCAGATTGTCGTTCACGGCCTCCTTTACTGCATGCGTGGATTTTATTGCGGCTTCACTAATGACCTGATCTTCAAGATCTCTAATGTCCACAAGTCTTAACTCCGTTTCTGTTTCTTTATCACATTTCTCTGCCTCAACTTCAACATCGACACCTCTACTGCCATCATCATAGATATCCGCTAGCACCTGAAGGTATTCAATATCAGAGCTCTTCAAATCTGTTAGTACCTCCTTTTCATCTTTGGGAGCCATCCCACCATTTTCGCCACTAATCTTTCTCAACAGACTCTCGGCTTCCTCAAAGTATTCCAGTTCAGCAGTCGTAAGATCAGTCATCACCTCTGCATCGTCCTTTGCGACACCTCCTGCTGGCTCATCAGCTTTCTCCCTCCAAAGAAGACTCTTTTGTTCAAGATCTTTCAGATCCTCAAAGGTCACATCTGTCATGGCATCTTTTTCTTCTTTTTCCACATAATGTAGTCTCTTGAGCTCATCAAATTCCACCATGTTTTCTTTATAGAGAACGTCAATTTCTTCGTAGTAGTCAAGGATATTTCCTGTAATTTCAGTCATAGTGTTTTTGTGGTGATGGTGATAGCGATAGTCGTGATAATCTGTTAAAGATGACGACCTCGATCTTCGATTCCATGGCTTTGGTGTTTTAGTCTTTCCCTTTTCAAAGGCGATGGATTCAAAATTCCTAAGGTCAAGTTTAGTCATTTCTGTCATTGTTCCAACACTAAGCTTTTCTGAATCGGTAGTTTTGGCTTTTGATTCCTCCTCTAGGTACTGGAGATATGAGATGGTCATATCGGTCATAATTTCTATACTTTCCCTCTCCACTGTGGCTTCGTTGCGTTCCAGTTCCTCTTGCTTATCAACAAGGCATTCTTCATATGCTGCCTCGACCTCCTCCAAGTACTGAAGATCAGATATTGTCATATCTGTCATGATTTCTATACTTTCCTTCTCCACAATGACTTCATTCCCGTCAATTTCCTCTTGCCTGTTAACAAGGCATTCTTCATGAGCTGCCTCGACCTCCTCCAAGTACTGAAGATCAGAAATGCCCATATCTGTCATGATTTCTATACTTTCCTTCTCCACAATGGCTTCATTCCCGTCAATTTCCTCTTGCCTGTCAACAAGGCATTCTTCATGAGCTGCCTCGACCTCCTCCAAGTACTGAAGATCAGAAATGCTCATGTCTGTCATGATTTCTATACTTTCCTTCTCCACAATGGCTTCATTCCCGTCAATTTCCTCTTGCCTGTCAACAAGGCATTCTTCATGAGCTGCCTCGACCTCCTCTAAGTGCTGAAGATCAGAAATGCTCATATCTGTCATGATTTCTACATTTTCTTTTTCAACATAAGCCTCTTTCACTTTCAATTCCTCTTGTCTATCAACAAGGCATTCTTCATGAGCGGCCTCGACTTCCTCCAAGTACTGAAGATCAGAAATGCTCATATCTGTCATGATTTCTACACTTTCTTTTTCAGCAAAGGCCTCTTTTCCTTCCAATTCCTCTTGCTTATCAACGAGGCATTCTTCATGAGCAGCCTCGACCTCCTCTAAATACTGAAGGTGAGAAATGGTCATATCTGTCATAATTTCTATACTTTCCCTCTCCACTATGGTTTCTTTTCCTTTCAATTCCTCTTGCTTATCAAGAAGGCATTCTTCATGCGCAGCATCAACCTCCTCTAAATACTGCAAATCTGCGATTGTCAAATCGGTCATTATTTCTGCGTCTTGCTTTTCTTCACAGCCTTCCTCGCCTTCCTTGTCAAGCAAACACCCTTCGTGCGCTGCTTCAACGTCTTCCCAATATTTCAGGTCTTCACCCGTCAACTCAGTACCAACACCTATGTGCTCTTTACGAAGGGTATCTGCTGCACGGACAGGACAGTTTTGATGAACGTCATAGTTGTCTTCCAGAAACTCAAGGTCTGGAATAGTAAGGTTTGTTAAAGTCGCTACCTCAACCTTCTCTACACCTTGAAGGAGTTCACTTCGAGTGGCTATCTCTTGCAAGTTCACTAGATCATGAATTGTCAGTTCCGTTACTGTATATTTATCGAGTTTCTCTACAGCACGACTGTTACGTGTAACAAAATATTCAGCTTCTTCTAGATATTGCATGTCATCTAAGGTGATATCAGTCATGCTTTCTTGCTCCCATTTTTCTACAATGGGGGAAACTGCCATCTCGCGTGCTGCGTTCTCAATGTAGAAATCCTCCAGCTCTGTAATCTCGATAAACGTGAGTTCAGTCATACATTCTCTAGACTCCTTTTCAGCATGACTTAGCACAGAGTTTGTATCCGAATCTGCTTCACGTAAGTGTTCCTTGTACATACTTTCTAAGTCTGCGAGATCCTGCATAGCTATATCAGTTATGCTTTCCTTGTCGTCTTTTTCAACGTCAAACTGTGCTAGTTTTTGTTTCATTTCTTCTAAGTTTTCTCTGTAATCTTGGTAAGTGTTTTTAAGATCCACCACCTCATCCCAGACCATGTCTGTCATGTCACACTCATCTTTTGTTTGTATATCACTAGGAAAGTTTGCTAGCACGGCTACCGGTAGGCCTTCATTATCTATCATATCTTCTGATACATCTGTCATGGTTTCAGCGTCCTTCGTCCCAACATTGAATCTAGCGTCATTCCTCTCGTATTGAGCAAGCTTCCCCTCCAGTTCCTTTATGACAGATTTATATCCACTGCACTTTGCTTCCAAGTCAATAAGTTCGTCAAACGCCAAGTCTGTGAAGGACATTTCGGTACCACTGCTCTTTTCATCTTTCTGCACTTTAAAGGTGGCGAGTTTCCTCTCGAGGTCTTGTACATTACGCTCATAATCATAGCAATTATCTTGTAAGTTAATGATGTCATTCCATGTCAAATCTGTCATCGCGTATTCTTCTTTTGTATTCACTATATTATCTTCCGGGAATGTGTCCAGTACAATTTCGGGTAAAACTTCCACAAGTTCGTCCTTCTGTATGTTAATATTGGACTCATGTTCAACGTATCGCAGGTATTTTTCTTCTATTTTAGCAAGTTCGGATAACTCTAGATCAGTCATAATACCGACTTCATTCACATCAAAATTTCTTTTCGTTACCTTCTCATTAATTGCTTCACTTAAACTCAAATAAACCTCACTGTTTGTCCTTTGAAGAAGTTCTTCCCAAACTATCTCTGTCATAGTTTCTGTTTCATCTCTGGATTTTACTGAGACTTTTTCGTCAAGATATCTGTGATAGCAACTTTCAATTTCCTCAAGTTCTTCAAAATCAAGATCTGTCATTGTTTCAATATCTACTGTATTTCTCTCACCTTTGCACACAGAGTGTTCTTCTGCGGCATCCAAAGGAAACAAATCCTTCAAATTATTTCTATAACTTTCTTCTAATTCTACTAATTCTTGCCACGCAAGGTCAGTCATGCATTCCTTATCTTCATGTTCAAGGTCACGCTGTCCATCACCATTTTCATTATCATAAGGCAATGCATTCATGTGCTTTCTATAAACCATCTCCATGCTAATCAGGTCCTCCCAGCCTAGATCGGTCATGGAACATGTGTCTTCTTTTACGCCGCTTATGTGGAGATCCCCTGGCCTTGAGTATGCATGGGCTTCAATCTGTGGCAGTTTGTCTTCCAGTTCGACCCACTGTAGATCAGTGAGACTTTCTTTGTCACACGTAAACACCGACAGGCGTCTTGACTCTTGAAACTCGGACTTCAGGGATTCGCTGTTGTACTAATGACAAACAAAAGTAGGCAATGAACACAACGTTTTGACATCACAGATAGGATGAGATTATAGCTAACACGCAAAGTACACTTAAAAGCTCACGTCTGAATGATTAAACCGGGTTATTTTAGTAGTGTAAATAAACAGATGTGCAAAAATCTCGCAATTGTAACAACACAACGAGCAAAGCTGTTTTGCTAATCTAAAGTTGTTACTTTTTTGGTATTTTTTCACCCGTTGCGGGTCCCCCCTTCCTTCCGTGAACGACAGACCACACCACAGGAAACTAGTCTCCTACATTTCGAATATCAATGAGGAATTTGTTTCAGTCCACTAACACCACTGCTGAGATCAATTTAGTGAACTGTTTTGAAAACAGGAAAAGATAAGGATCCTATACACAAACGTGAAGGCAAGCAACATTTGGTGTAGCCTAGAAGGTAACACAAAATAAGAGCTTTCATTTAAACGATTGCAGCTTTAAAACTGGCATAATTTTCTCAAGTGACTTCTGTTTACGATGTTCCGTAGCTACATGTAATTACTTTCGTCAGAAATGGACATGACATGTTCAGTTGAAAAGCCAATGGCTGAAATAAGCGTGGCGCGACTGGAAAGACGCCATCAATCAAATTTGAGAATTTGAAATCACTCCTTCTAGCCCCTGTTAAATTGTTTTCCCAATTTCAAGACCTGACAGATTTGGGTAACGTAGAAGTTATAGACCTTATGGTTTTGGAATGGGTGGGAAATGGAGCTCCTGTAATACCACAGCCTGGATAATTGTCCGAAACAGACGTCGAAATAACATTTCAGTAACCAACTATAAATTCTGAAGGTCATCAAAGAATTAGGACTATGTTTAAATATAAGAGCAACAGAACCCAATATTTAATTAACTTACACCTAAGTCCAGATCCCGCACTTTGTCCCTTAAGGCAGATTCCGTGATTTCCATGTGGTTAATTTTCTGTTTGTCACATGGAGAAAAAACACAACATGAAAGATTATTTCTTCAATGTCGCGTCTCTAGGCCTGAATGAGGCAATATTATTAAGACAAAACACATACTGTCACGTAATGACTAAAAGGTTATTTTTCGTTCTCATGCTTTCTCTGACGACTAAACGTCACATCAGACGTAACACTGTTGTTGCGGGCATTAAACTAATTATCAGTTTGAATGAGACGAATGTCAGACGTTTTCTGTAATAACCGACTTTCTTTAAACCACTTCCTGCCTCTTTTTTAAATGTTCCCTATCCTTTCATATCTGTTTGCGGCAAGTTGCCATACTTTTAAATCTAATCTTACCTCTGCCATGGATTCCAACATCATTCTGGCTTGTTTCAGTCCGCTTTGTTGCAACGGAGATAACTCATTTTCCTGACAAACAAATACAACATCAAAGTTAGGAACTGACAAAAAAGGGATAAGGGCATAAAATTCAAATATAAAAGAAAAGCTTAACAAAACTAACTTTCTCAGTCTCCAATTCTTCGAGGCAGGCTTTGATTTCTTCTAAAGACAAACTACCAGAGAGGTTGTCCTAAATCAGACGATAAAAAGACAAATAGAATAAATAGGAAAACGTCTCTAGCAGACGTATTCATGAAGAGGCAAGCTATATCGTGTGTTTTAAACTTCACACGGTTACTTGACCGTCCAGTCCAAGAACAAAAACAAACAAAGTAAGGAAATCAAAAAACCTAGTTTTGCACTTAAGGCCGGTGATATCGAACTCAGCAATTAAACGGGCTATAGAGAGGATTAGGTTTGTGCCCGATGAGAGTGCTTCCTGACAACAAAGCCCTCTGTTTGGCGTCCCAGCATGTAAGTTATTCAGTGTTCGACTAAGCTATAGACACAATTCAGAGCAGTATTACTGATTTGTTCTTTTATAGGCGTGAAGACTAGTAGAATATACTAGAACATGATTTTACAATATTATTTCACAAACTGACAGTGACTCACTTCCCGACTCGGAGATGAAAATGCTTCAAGACTACATGTACTTCTGGCTCGTCTAGAATCCCAGTCTTCAGACCCTGTGGTCTGACGATAGAACGGAAAAGAAATTGGAACGAAAATAACACTAGAATAAAATTTTCACTCGTGAATTGACAATAGCATCCACAACATAATGCCACTTACGATAACATGGTTAATAATAACGATGATGACGGTTAATGCAACAAGGGAAGTGAAAAATGAATAATCAACTCGTTAATCATCATAATGATGATGATAATCAAAACGACGGTTACAATTATTTACACAGATGACTAGGACGAATATGATAATTAATGATGATTTTTACCTTACCATGCAGTTATTAAGGGCATGAGGAAAGATGACAAAAAAATACCTAATTATAACTCTTTGTTAATTAATCGCGCACGTTAAAACATAATTTCCCCTTTCCCCTCAAACGCTTATCACACAGGACACATGTTCCGTTACTTTCGATATTCAACTTTCATTTCTCGTTGCATTTATTGAAACAGGACAAGCACAATAGAGTAGGAAGAGGAGACAGATGGTGGCATTATGGTACCTTCTACGGTTATGATTTGTAAAACACGAAATTTAGACCAATGCAAACTTACAGATAGCTGTGACATTTCCTCAAGCTCAAACTCCAACAGGTCTCTTTGGTCTTTCAACTCTCTCACATCCTGTTTAGGTAAGGGAAAAAAGGCTTGAATATTTACCGTCCCGGTACTTCCTATATTATGAATATACTAGAGACCGCGAGTTATTATCCTTTATAGTAGACATGAGTAATAAAATTTGGTCATCAGTATGCACACAAGGAATTTTGGTTGTAAACAAACCGTCAGTAGGCCTGTGCCCACATCTATACGAGTTTCCATACCCTATTCTAAAACCAAAAAGGAATGTGCACGTGTGTTCGAGGAGGTCGGACGCGCGTAAGTTGGCTCGTAAGTATTCACTTTTGGTGCCGATGGAATTGTTGTAACTCTATGTAATTTCTTGTATTTGGTACCATATATCTTGTCCTAATTACCCGCCTCGATTAGCTATTGCTACTTTAGGGTAGAAATTTCTACTCTTCTTAATTCATGTAAGGATCAAGTTGTTGTTGAGGCAGAAATCATCCTTTATTCAGTCCTTCCGTATATACATAACTTCAAAACGTTTCTTTTTGATTACCTTTTGTTAAAGGTTACCATCAAAAGGTTAAAAGAGGGTGCCTGTTGTAATAATACTAAAGATCGACGCATTCTTACTTTAGCCAATACGTGCTTCTCTGCTTTGCTCAAAATAATAATAATGATAACGTTTCAGTTGAAGATATTTCCAAATTCAACTCAAAACGCTTAGCACGTGTCCCAGTTTTAGAACAAGGCAATTTGCACAAGTTACAATTCTAGTTTACCTCCGAGTACTTGGTCAGCTCAGAGTGTGCTTTGTCTCGCTCTTTTTCAGTTGCCACGAGCTGCAAGTTATTTATCAAACAAAATTGTTACATGTTTATACGTAAATTCATTTACGTTAAGAACGTTAGACCAAAGCTAAAACAAAGTACAATTCAGTAATTAAAAGTTTAATTGTGATTTGTTTAACCACGGAGCACTTAAAAGCCCATGAGAACTCACTGAAACGTGTCCGTGCGTTCCAGATCGAATTGGACTTTGGAAGGGTTGGTTCTTAAGGAGTAGGGAAAAGCGGAGTACCCGGAAAAAAACGTCTGGGAGCATGGGAGAGAATCAACAACTAATTCAATCCACACATGGCGTCGAAGTCAGGATACGAACCCGGGCATCATTAGTGGGAGGTGAGTGCACTCACCACTGTGCCACCCTTGCTTCTCTTGCTCCCCCAGTACTCTCTATACTATAAATAGTCCCTCCTTGTGTTTCTTAAGAACCACTGGACTTCAAAGCGTAGCTTTCTATAACCGATACAGAGAACTTGCTTACAAGCTTTAAACTTTGAGTTAAAGATAAAAAATCAAATTGCAAGGAGTAAAAGGATTTCCTAATTTCACGAGTATAACATTTGATTAGTAGGAGAATTTTCATTGGTATGCTGCACCTCAATGGCACACGCGGGGAATACTAAGATATGGGCGAAAATAATTTGCGCGTATGCGAAGAAGTGCAGTATAGCCGGGTTTTCGTCGCTGAGGGGAGGAGGGGGGGCAAAAAACGCACGTATATATGCGATCTGATCAGTGATCCTGATGTTGGCAAGCATTTAAATACTACGCTCAATACCCAGGGGTAATGCAAGGGTCCCAGGCGGAAAACGTGCTAAGTTATGGCGTCCGCGTGCCCATTTCGGAGCAAACATATAGTTGAATAGTTGTTCATATCTGTGACAAATTACCCTTACAGCAGTGGATTCTCTGCTTGTTTATTGAATCGAGAACTCCAAGTATTGAAAGAGTTAGAGTCAGTATTTATTTTGGCTAAAGCTTACAATTTTCTGAATTTAGGACAAAAGCCCCTTGAATTTTTTCTTGCTCTATAGAACTGCGCTGTTTCGCGTACAAAGCTTTTCTGAAGAGTCTTTTACTGCGCAACATCTCCATCCGTAGAATCCTCAATAAAATTGGACGCCGCAGTAAAGGAAGCGTTGCCAAAGTAATTTTTTAATTTCGAAAAGTGAAAATGAAGTACATAGAAAGTGAAGCTGCAATTTTGCACTAGTACTCTGTCATATATCATTTTCGTCCATGATATTAAACCTTTCAACCCAGATTGAATGATGGAGTAGTTCGAACGTTCAAATGGTACCTACAGTATCTGCCAGAACTTTCACATTACGCTGAAAAAGAAATTTCAGCAATTTAGAAAACCAACTTCGGAAATCTTTTGTAACTTTGGCTTTAGTCGCTTTGAGAGTGAAAGGGTTAAACCTATAATAATCTAAGAATACCTGTTGGTACAGTGCTCTATTATCCGCCTGAAGTTGTGATAATTCCTCTGTTCCAGTACCCTGCAAAAAATACAATCTTCATTAAACATCTATGATACAACCAACAACGAGCAGCCGGACTAGTCACTTGTCACCAGAACCCTTTCCTAAAAAAGTTCGCCTCCGGTTGAGAGAACTCTGTTTTCTTTAATCCAATTTTCTTCAGTCAATGACTGAAGAAACATCATGCTCATACAGTGACACTGCATATGATTTCACGAATTATAACCTGGTGGATTTTCTGCACGATTTTATGGTTATAAGCGATATAAAGCAGAACTACCAGAGGTACTGAAGCAGTCGGCTTGCGGAATCAAAACAACACTGCATTTCTGCAAAGAAAGAAACCTTGACCATGATTTCCCGAGTTCAAGTTCCACCCTGGCCACTAACTGGACTTGTTCTGGGTAGTCTCGAGTATAAATCCTGGGCCACGACTGTAAACAGCCCACTAGTTTGACTCCGGCCATTTGGGATTCTTGCCTTTGTTATGTGTGCTTGATGTGATTGAACATTACATTCAATATTGGCTCTACCCACTTCCCTCTGTGCTTTTAATACTGTCTAGTGTTCATAAAAGTTTTTTTCATTTATTCTAATTACAGGCGACCAGAGAAGCTTGCAATTCTGATATCCAGGTTGCTATTACACATTCGTGGGATGTGTGTAGACAGCGTTCGTTTGGACTTCCACTTAGAACGAATGGAACGCGTTTGGACCTTCTATCACTCGTTATCTGATCATCCGCGTTTTGACCCTCTATAACATGAAATTTACACAAAGCACAGCGTTTACATCGATTTGGCCCTTACTCCCTGACCTTTGCTTATTACTTATCAGCAGTAAACTAAGTAAATGCCAAGGAAATCCACCCAGGGGTACGCTTCATTGATAATGTCAGCTTACCTGTCCACCGTCTGCCATCATTCGCTCAAGCTCATGGATTCTAGTTTGGCTTTCAAGTAAGTCTGACTGAAGCTGCTGTTTCTCCTAAGGAAACAAAAGCCCCAAAACGCTGTAACTACGAGCTTCAAGTTAAAAGCCTTGCAGTTTCTCAGGTCTTTCTCGCTAAGTACATTTTCTTTTCTCCATTTTCTCGAAACAAGGTCTTACCCATATGTGTATGCTACATATTTAAGTCTAAGATGTGAAACCGTAAAAAAAAATGCAGTGTATAAATTTCGCGAAAGAAATAAAGGTGAAACCGTTTTTATACCTACACAATAAGCGAGCCCCAAAAACCCCAAAACCCGTCTGAACGCCCCCTAATACTAAACACCAGTTTTGCAGTTTAAAAAGGCTTTGTATGATAACATAACACTACTAGAATACTAGAATTTCATGGCCCAAGGGAGGTCTTATTAACAGGAATCCACTGTTAAGGGGGCAGTCTGGTTAAAAGCATTATTTTCGTTGATTTACACCCTTTTCATTAAATGTCTAGCCAAGATTTCTTTCAACCAAAAAATGACTCAATTAAGTTGGAGTCCTTAATTCAATAATTTTTTGAGAATTTTTGGATGATTTTTCGAATTCTTTTTTTATATATAAAAATTGGGGGTTGAGGGGTGTTCAAAATTTGGGAAACATGAGAAAATATTGGATTTGGGGGCTGTTAAAAATTAAAATATGAAGTGAATAATTAGTAGACAACTACCAGATACTCTACCACCACAACAAGGTGTCTCTAATCCTATTAACGAACTAACTGGTTTATGTGCACATCTTTTCCAGCCTAATTCATTTCCTTCCCAAATCAACATCATTTCCCCAAAAAAACAACCGTAATGCCCCTTTAAAAGTGAGCACTATAAGAAACCATTTTTCGGGAAGAATAGAGATGTTTCAATATGAATAATATGAAGTTGTACTCACGCAGGTGGAAAAATCAATAAAACGACAAGTACATAAAGCTATTAATGGCACCCAAGATACATGTAATTACCATTTCATCTCTTTCAGCATCCACAGCACTACCAACATGAGCTTGTAGAAGAGCATAAGCTCGTTCTAATGCTAACAACTCTTTGGCAAGCTTTTTGATTCTTTTGCTGTCCGTATCCTCACTCGACGACTGCAATAAAAAAACGTTTAATTTAAGTATTCTTTTTCATCATTTCCTGACTTTCGTGGTTTCAGGCAATGCACAATATTTTTCTTTCTGTCCTATAGTCACTCTTTCGATCACGTTTAACTAAAATTTTATTATTTTATTTGACACCAGTGATAAAAAAATACTACACAAATATTCCCAGTAACAACAGGCCGCCAAAGGGAGAATAGAAACTTTTAGTGGATTCACAAAGACGACCTTAAAACATGTCAAAAGTCCAAAGTGGTTTATTTATGATCAACATGTGACCATCATTCCATTGCACGATACAGAATTTACTTTCAGCCAAAACATTGAACTCTGCAACATACTACAAGAACATGAGATTTCTATATTAGGTATATTGGGTTATGAAGCATGGAAATGACTTAAACTTCCGTAACAATAACAACTTAGAAACACTAACACACGTAAAACGTCATTATAACTGACGAGTTGTGGTTAAACAAATTGTTCACTCTACGGTATACGATTAACAATCACAAAGTACCTAAAGATGGTCTGCGAAACGAGTTACACTTCAATAAACAGGTCAATAGACTTCTAAACATGGAACTAATACTTTCACAGATTGCCATTGGTAGTCTTGCATTCTATTGGTAGTATACATTGCCTTGGTAGTCTATTTTACTAACTACTATAATTATCCTATGTTTTTGGCAGAGATCGGAGCCAAATTAAAGGAATGATACAAATGAGGCAAATCTACTCATAAAAATACCACAAAAGTTCCCTGTGAAGCGCTACCTAAGTGAATAAAATCAAGACGCTACGAGAATGCATTACCTGTTAGAGTCATCACAACGTTCAAAGTTTGGAACCAAACAGTTTTTATGCAAATCAGCGAACGTTGCTGCTGTCATGTTATAGCTTATTAGCCACCAGGAATGTCAATGTTTACAGTTTTTGTTTAACTTGGACCTATTAATTACAACCTTGTGAGAACAAAACAGGTGATGATGATCCATTTAATTTTTTAAAAAGACTTGCAAGGCTGATTTCAATTAGCTGTTAAGGTTAAATTTTGTCCCTGGATAAAGTTTTGTTTTCCTTTCCAATTAAATCTTCATTAACACGCAT
Source organism: Porites australiensis (assembly GCA_022179025.1). Taxonomy (NCBI): domain Eukaryota; kingdom Metazoa; phylum Cnidaria; class Anthozoa; order Scleractinia; family Poritidae; genus Porites; species Porites australiensis. The sequence continues at coordinate 163,059 of BOPM01000559.1, read as the reverse complement.
AATAATTCAAAAAGAAACATTGAAACAAATTAAGATATAATCAAAACAAAAGTCAGGGAACTTTTGCTTTCTCTGTACAGAAATTGCCCTTTACTAAGCTTTCCAAAATGTTTGAAATACTGCTGTATTACGGCAGCTATAAAAGAACAAAATTTAGAAACAGATAATTATGGGTGACACAGCATGATATGGTATGTTAAACACTGTGAAGAAGAATAACTTACTACATGCACGTATTTGCTTACAACTGATGCATGCAAAGTTTTTGTGAACTTAGCAGAGAAACCCAACTTTCCTTCCGTATTGGCAACTGATAATGATTATTACTAGAGGTAATCATTGATTACGGATCCGCGTTCGTCACTTACGGAAAAATTACGGAAACGAAATCGAGACGAAAGGAGTCCAGTTTCACGGCCGAGGTGCTCCTGATAAAATTAATAGGGGCCGCTAATATGCTGTCGCCCGTGATAGCTCGAAAATGTCTGCCTTAGTGCCACAGGAACACCAGATTAGGATGCGTTCTGACGAACGCGATCATTGTACATTGTACTCACTAGGGCCATTTATACGAGGAAAAATAAGACGCGTCTTACATAGGACGCGTCTTAAATAAGACGCGAACTTTCCGTATAAACGGCACAGTTCGTCTAAAATAAGACGCGGCTTAGCTAAGACGCGTCTTATTTTAGAACAGCCCTTAACACCTGTTCTTAGATAAGACGCGTCTTAGCTAAGACGAGAAAAACTTCGTATAAATGACCTTCGCGTCTTACATAAGACGCGAACGCATAGTACGCAGGCGTTAATTTTTGGCGCGCCACCTTGGATTGTCGTTGCTACGGGCGACATTCACATGAAAACGAGTCAAGAACAGAAATAAGATGCGAACCATTTATACGAGCTGTTCTCGTCTTAGATAAGATATGCTGGTATAAATGGTACTGTTCGCGTCTTATTTAAGACGCGTCTTCTGTAAGACGGGTCTCATTTTTCCTCGTATAAATGGCCCTATTATCTGTTTTTTCATTGGATAAAAGCCTACAGTTAATTTTGGAAATCAGCTTAACCTGCTGATTAGTTACAATGGAACCCCACTCCACGCACAACCGCTTAATATAGACACCTTTATTTAACGGACATTTTTGTTTGTCTCGGAGAAATGCTCATATATTTTCTCGCTAATCAACCTGCTCAATACGGACACTGGTTTATAAGGACAACCGACATTTTTCCTCATGTGTCCCGAGTCACAAACTCTCCCTATCGTCAACCCTGCTTTACGATTTGAACAGATTTCTATGGCTAAACCGATTTTATTACTTGAAAAATAGTAGCAGAATAGCGTGACATGTTTGAGTTTGATACAAGTCCGTCTTTCTTCCCCTGTTTGACACTGATAACTAAAGGTAACCCTTTATCAAAGTTTTTTGCCTCTTACTAAGCAAGTTTCACTTCCTCAGTTTTCCCTGCGGTCAGTTTTCCCACCCTTCTTTCTTTCTTTCTGCCTTTGTCTTAATATACAAACGTGTGTCCATGACGTTTTTTGTTAATGTTGTTGTTGTTATTTTTGTGGCTGTTGTTGTGTGACAGCCCGCTTATACAGAAACCCGGGTGATACGAACACTATGGTATGTCCCCTTGGTGACCGAATTCCGCTGTAGTTATCTGCGTTTACCATGCCACTTATTAGAGAGACTACCTGTTAGGAGTCTCAGTAATTGAAAATCCCTTCAATGAATATGGAGCTAAAGGGAGGCAAAATAAGTCATTTGCACCATGACGTAATTTGACTACTACGACCAAAATCCTTCAGGATTTTGCTTTCTCGTGTTATTTATACCTCGCTAGAGTTACAAATTTAAATATATAAGGAAAGACGAAAAGGATTCTGGTAGTAGTAATAAAATGACGCTTTCGTGCAAGAGTCCTATAGAGTACTAAAGTGTGACGTCATAAAAATGAAATTTCTCAAATTATGGGATTTGTCAGGATATTCTGAAAGAACAATGTCCAAGAGGACTGCTTGCTAAAAATGAGCATTTCGGGGCAAATTGTCTCTGAGATCGTAGCCCAGTTATGCTTAGAAAACTCCATACAAACCCTTCTAAACCCTTTCACTTTAGTACTCTATTGGCTCGAGTTTGTGGGAAGTTTGAGAGGTTCTACTGTAAAGTATTGTAATTACTTCATAACAACGTTCAGCTCAGTTACATGTAATACTATCGTATACCAACCATTTCAGAAAACTCGCTAAAATCAGAATGAACAGATAGTGCGTCGTCATCTTCCACTGCCATGAAATCAGCTGAGCGTGAAGTGGAAACAGGGCTTGGCTGCAAAATACAAACACCGGAAAAAAAACAGCTAAAAATATTGCAATTAAAAATTTTCAGACTATATTTTAACTTGAGCAGGGTGATCTGTCAAACCAACCACGCACGACCACACAGTCAATGAGGCCAAAGAAAAAGGCAAAAACCATGTAATGTTGACCCGAAAATTTCCCAGAAAATCGTGTTACACTTCCCACCTATCTTTCATTTCATCTAATCCTAATATCTTAGAAACTTTCTCAAAAAGCTTTTCCCACCCAAATGAAGCCTACAAAAGGCCCAGCAGAATGGACAGCTCTTAGAAATTGCATGCACAGTCGAACCCTGTTAGTACAAAAACTGAGGTGAGGGGGGTGCATAGAAAATGTCCATATTAACGGGGTGTTCGTAAAGCGGGGGTTTGACTGTACATGCAAGTGTGGTGTAATCTAATTCTTACTAATCATGGGTACGTCTAACAACACACTGGGTAACAATCAATGATTTTACAGTTGAACCACCATTAAGCGGCCAACCTCGGGATACCAGCAAGTGGCCGCTCACTGAAGGTTCGTCATAAATTAGCATAATCTCGAACAGAAACATTACGTTCCTTTGAAACAAACACACGACGAGAGTAGTGCGTGTCCACAACACATATATATACATACTTTATTGCTTCGTCCCCAAAAGGGCTTTTCAGGAACAATGACTGTAAAAGCACTACATTTAACTAATTACAACACTCAACTTAGTACTAATTACAATGCTAGCTAATTACTAATTGCAATACTTTTAAATTTAACTAAGAAGCATTTACAAAATTATCGAAAAGCTGGCTCCTTAAGAAACGTTTACAAAATTTGACCAGATTGGCAATCAATCGGTCGCACCTTCAATCTCGGGCTGAATTTTCCTTCACCATATTCTAAGCTACGTGATCAAGCGCTTGATGACCGAGTAATAGAGGTGACAACAATGGAAGAATTCTCGTTGGGACGGCCAGAAGGAGGCCGCGGTCGCTTCATGGAGGGTTTAAGTTCCCATTCTTTTCCACAATTTTTTCAGAAATTTTTTAACTGGCCTGGACTCTGGGCCGCTTCATAGAGGGTGTCCGCTTTTAAGCCCCAATGGTGACCAACATCAATTTTCTCGTAACGATATCCATACATTGTCAAGAGATAAGGTTATGAGAATTACAGAAATGATCACTAAAAAGAAAATGCTTTGATCTTTTATCAAATTCTCTCAACTACCTCTTTAAGGAAATGTATGGAGATCAGTTTGGAGAATTGGTATGTGGATATTGGGGCTTAAAGGGTTAATGCAAGTTCAACCATGTACTTACAGATTGTCGTTTCTTCTTTTTCTGTCTGCTTCTCAAAAGCTCAATTCTCCTGTCTTTATCCTGAACAAAAACATATGAGTTAACGTTACCTTGAGCAAAAAAATTGAGTCAATAATTTAACAGGTGGGCCGTTACTCTGACAGTCATTTTGTTGGGTTTTATATTTGCTGCCCCATATTCATAACAAATTCTGAACAGGAGACAATCAAATCACCCAATTTGTACAAACCATTGGCCATTGGTTAGCTTAGTTGGTCTTAAGGACCACACTTGAGAGTTATAGGATTCCTGGCCAGACCAACACACAGGACTTAAAATAACTAAGGTAAAATGGGCGCTTTGTTAGGACATCTGCAGACGGTTAGACATTCTAGTAAGTCTTCTTGGATAACGACAAACAATTGACAATTATTAGGGGTCTTATAACAGCTCGTACATCAACTGTTTTCCAGATAATTACAAATTACAATATATGCTAGTTATCAATTACACTATACATAACAAGTTATAACAAATAGAGATAATTACACAAAGAGACACACATTTATAGATATATACATAAATTACGTTTTGTCTTCCCTTTCTTTTTTTATCTTGAAGCATTCATACTCAAGCCTTGCTATTTATAGTTGGGTTTCATACATAAACTGTAAACCTGTAAAGCACATCATACGACACTACAACTGAAGAGTTTATTTAATTACCATCAAGCTTTGCTTCAGATCTGCAATATTTCTTGTCTGTTCTCTCAATTGTGCTCTAAGGTTACTCAATTCATCCTGCTATAAAAAGGAAGGCAACATTCTCACTCTAGGGATATCAATTAAGGAGACAATATTTCTACGTCTATGTAATATGTCAGGGTGCAAAGGAAATCACTTTTACAGCTTGTCATTCGGGCAAGCTGAAGCTAGCTTTTACTAGCCCACAAGTCATTTCAACTAGCCCCACGGCAAAAGCTTTTTGATGAGCAGAATTGATTTCACAGTTCTTCTGTTATTCAGATTCCTCAAAAACATCACTTGCCCGTCGGGCAAGTTAAAAACAGAATTCACTAGCCAAACAGCAAAATCCACTAGCCCCGGGCTATCGGACACTACTTTCTTTGCACGCTGTATCGCTGTATGTCTAATAATAATAATAATAATAATAAGGTTTTCATGAGCGCATTTAGGAATCTCAATGCGCTTGTATGTTATAATAAAATGAAATATAATGATGATACAAACAGTCGATTATAAAATTGAAAAATGATAATACCTACACCGATATAGAATAAATTCAAATAAAATAAAAACGGATATAATGTTTCTCGATACTAAAAACAAATTTTCGAAATAGGAATGTTTTTAGGGCCAGGATAACCTCGTGATCCTAGCAGATAGCATTTTTTAGATAAACAAGTGGCACTTAATGTTTATGGTCTAGAAAGCTATTTTTTCGGTCCAGAATATCCGTCCATCTGTCTGTCCGTCCGTCCGTCTGTATGTTTTTCCGTCCGTTCGTCCATCCATATGCATGTACACTGTTTACAGGCAGCCATTACGACACCTGCAGGAGGATCACGAGGTTATCCTAGCTTATAGTAAGATCCGTCCATCTGTTTACATATTTATAGTCTAGAAGACTATTTTTCAACAAACAATATTTCTAGTTTGCCTGTCCGTATTATACTCTTCTCTACACTAGTATAGGATAACTTTGAACAAAAGCAAACTTTAACAAAATCATTGATTAATCCCTTCGGAAATAATTATTGTTACAATTTTAGAACTATTAAAAAAAAAATAGTCTATCTGTCCATCCATCATTCCGTCCAGTCCATCTGTTAATATTTGTATAGCCTAGAAGGCTAACGTTTCTATCTAGAATATCAAGAAACTTTATTTCTAGGCTGACTACGTCCGAAAACAAACTTGGAAAATTATTCAAACCTTTGACCAAAAATAAATTTTAAGACCATTTAAAAATACTCCATCTGTCAGTTTGTCTGTCTTTCCGTCTGTGTGTCCGTCTATTTACAGTTTTTGTAGTCCAGTAATTAACAATACCAACTTTAAAAATAAGTATTCGCACCTACATTTATAGCACTATTTATAGCACATTATTTATAGTTTTACAGCTTGCCATTCGGGCAGGCTGTAGCAGTAGCACGCACTAGCCCAAAAGTCTTTTCAACTTGCCTGAAAAAAATTTTGATGAGCAGGATTTATTACAGTTCTTCTGTAATTTGAATACCCCGAAAAACCTTCACTTGTCCATTGGGCAAGTTAAGAACAGAAAAATACACTAGCCCTGGTCTATCGGACACTGCTTTCTTTGCACGCTGCACTGTAAGCCAGGTTAAGGAAACAACGACATAAATTACCTCCTTTGCATTACGACCTCTGGGTTTTACAGAGTTTGTCTTTCTTGGTGCTGAGCTTTTTTTCTGGGGAAAAGTGAAATGAAAGCGAGCGAGAATTAGTTGACCACAAACGCCTACTGAGTTCAAAATTCTAACTGTCTTTAAAAGAGAGTCGATTGGTGTATGTATACTGTAAGTTCCATTAAGAGTGACAGACATCTATTTTCTCGTAACACAAGAAAAGGTTATGAAAAATGGTCACCTACGGGTAAATATAGGGGCCATTACATGGCCGTGCGGAGATACGAAATTTCTGTTCGAGTGATGAAAAGTATTTCACGAGTGAGCGCAGCGATCGAGGGAAAAATTTCTCAACAATGTTCTATTTATTATATAAACAACACTGAAATGCAAAACCACTTCACTTAAATATTTTTTTGCTGCCAAAGGGGCGATTTATTATGTAGCCATAGCAACGGTGATCTTTTCACATGTGAAATCACGTGTGAAGATATCATGTTTTCGCGCGAAAGCTCACCTGGTATTTCATTGGTGTTTATATAATAAGCTTTGATCTTTTACTTCATTCTCTAAACTAATTCTTTAAGGAATACACAGATGTGTGCCAAGAGAATTTGTATGTGGATACTGGGGCTTATTGGGTTGAGTAAGCATAGGAAAGATTGAACACTTAATGTACCCTACCATGGCACTGAGTTCATCCAACAGTAGTTTGTTCCGATTTTCAAGCTTCTTATTGGTTTGTGTCAAGTCAACATTTTTTCTTTCCAACTTTCTGCTTTTTTCTCTGTTTTCTTTTTCAAGTTTCTCAAGTTCAGCCAACTGTTGAAGTAAAGTATTAGTGACCATTTGCAATTTCATGAATACTTAACGTAAAGCCAGAATAAAACAGTTTCTCTTGAAACAGGGCTTGGTAAAACAATCCCTGCCCCATTGACCAAAAGGGAAAACCTTTCCCAATTTTCCCGCCCTGAAAAAGCTTTTTTTGTTCCTCCAAACCCCGCTTGATCTAAAAGAGCAGTTGGGAGGTTAGGGCTACGAGAGACTTTTGGTTTTGTTTCTGAGGTGACCCATACTCTAAAACTAGCAAAGGTGACTGAAACACAGAATGCAAAGGTAGGTTGCCCAAGTCAGAAGAGCTAAAATCCTGGAATAAATGAAATAATCTTAAGAATTTAAAAGAAAAATAAAGAAATTAACATAATCTAGAAAATGAAGCAAAATGAAAAAGGGGCATGACATGCCGAGAGACATATGCACAAAAGTCAGTCAAACGAAACGATGACCTAGAAATTCTAGAAAATGAAGCAAACTGAAAAAAAGAGCTTTGGATAGATAACACAGAAAGTCAAATGAACAAAAGTCAGTCAACCTAAATATGATGACCTATTGGACTAAAACTTTGACAAATTTTTGTTTTAATTTAGAAAAAACTGGCCTGACATTTGACGAAAGTCAGGGAGGATTGGTTACTGCCCTTACCAACGTAACTATGTGTTCGACAATTATGCAGCTGATCTCCTTGCTTATTTTAACAATGACTTCAAATATTTTTAAGAGGAAAATTTCAATTAGATCAAATAACACCTAACTGGATGCTGTACATGCATGATAAAAAAGTCATTTTAGACGCCCCTGATCAAAATAATATATCTGTAAGAACTGAAACTAAGAGATACCTAGCTTGCTATTATAGCATAACAATCAGCCAATATTACTAACAACCCTGCATTCCATTCTCAGAAATTATGGCACTAAAAATAAAATAGCAAATAAATGAAAACAACTTATCTAATATTGACTGAGTTTGAAACTTTTGAATAGTATCAATGACAAAAAGTCTACATATATTTTGGTTAAAGAGGAAAGTGCTTTGTTTTTGTTAGTAGCAGTAGACACGTTTTTATTTTGTCAATAATAAAACGACAATTACGTTTAAATAATAAATTCTTGACTCATACAATGGCGAGCGGAGGCCACTTTATAGTACAGCAGAGATCTAATACACTGAAAACAAAAACTTAAACACGTTATTATACAAAAAGAGACAAAATACTATGCCTCCATTTATAATTTTTTCCCTCAATAATCATTCTTCACTCACAGCTCTAGAGAGCAGGTTCTTCACACATGACTAGACAAATATTATAGACAAGTATAAAATGAAACACACCAATTCTGCATTTCTTGTTGCTAACTGCTGGTTCTTTTCATCCAATTTTCGAACCAAAGAACTCAATTCTACATTCTTTCTCTGAAGGATCCTTAATTCTTGGTTTGCTGATTTTGAATCCTACAAAAGAAGATGAGATATTACTAACATTGCAGAATAGCATCCTGTTAAAAAATTTACATTCAAGTAAACTTGCTTAACATTATTATTTCTTAAAATAAACCAGAAATTATTAAGCAAGCTATTTAAAAAAGCTTGAATTTAAAAGCTTAACAAGATAATAATTTGACTGCTACCATGTTATAAAGCCTTCCCACTAGAATACATTCCTGTTTGTTACATTCTTAGATGAACTGTATTTTAAGACATTACAATTCAACCCTTTGGCACGAGTCCTTGTTTGCATAAATTAAGAGACATTCATATTGATACCTTGTGGTTTCGTGTTAAACAAACTATTCACTTCTGGAATGTTTTATTCATAAAGTTTATCAAAATAAATATCTATGTTAACAGGGAAGGGGAAAGTAGAAATAGAAAATTTAATGGACTTCTAATTGCATGCAATCATTGTTAGTCTACTCGTAACTTCTGTATAATGTTGCAGCTAAATTGTAAAATATAGCCGTTATTGCTACACATTTTTTTCGTCAAGAAGAATCAGTAAAGAGTTTTATGAAAAATTTCACTCCCATAACTATTTTCTTGTTTTTTTGTTGTTGTTGTTGTTTTTTTTTTTTTCTTTCACTACTTTCAGAATTCTTCTGGAGTGACTTCTCTAATTGTTACTTCTAAAAAAATTTTTCAACTTCATGTTTCTAATAGCGGATCTCCATACTTAACAGGTGAGTAGTAACAAATTCCTCCCCTCTCCCCTAGAGAGTTTTGTCCCCTTTGTTTCAAAAAGCTTTAGAAATGATTGACAAATCAGAATCTGTCAACTGAGCAAATGTTTGGTGGATTTTAGGGGCCGACCATTTGACTTTTGAGGGGGTTATAGGTGATTTCAGAAAAAAAAATATCCTACAGACTGATTTCAAGGGGGAAAAGCTTGCAAGGATATAGCTAGGAAAATAATATCCTGCACTGAAAAAAATATCGCTCATGACGTATATAATGCTGAAAAAAAATCGTACACCGTTATATGTCAGGGAAAAAATTTTTAACTCCAGAGGTTTGGAAAAAAAATCGTAGCCAAACTAACTCATCCATACCCCTTCCCCTACAAAAGTCAAATGGTCAACCACATAAGGGGTGGGGGAGGAAGCGGATTTGAAACTTTAGTAACTGACATCCATCAACAAAATGGCTGGCGCACGTTCATCATGGGGTGGTCTAAAGTTTTGCATTTCAAGATTGAAAATACGCGGATAAAAGACACAAATGGAAAGAGAAAGTTCAAAAGAATGTTCAGTTTCCTTTTTGCTAGTCTCCCTCGCAGCCGTTTTTTGGATGTCACGCAACGCTCCCCCAAAAGCAGCCGTTCTTTTGGGGGAGCGCTGCGGGACATCCAAAAACGGCTGCGAGGGAGACTACCTGTTTGTGGACAAACGAGAGCTTTTCGCTATGAAATTGTCTTTCGAGGTATTCAACCTTGTTTTCTGCACAGCGGATCAGAGCGCTTGGCTTGTTTTGAACCAACCGAGGCAGCGAGGCTTCTGAAGAAACTTGAGGTACATTCTGTACTCGATGGTCAAGGAGAGATACGTTTTTAAAAGGGAATTTTAGTATTTTTAAAGGTTTCATGGACGTTTCCTAAATTTTGACATCGGCGTGAAAGGAAAACCACAAAATGTGCATTTGAAATTGATTGTTTTTGCTATGTTCTCGGCCGATTTAACGAGGAGTTAAAGCCAAAATGTTGTCTCAAGCCCTTATTAGATTTTAAGGTTTTAAAAGTTTAAACATCCTTTTATTTGGGCAACGCCCAAGCAGAGTTTTCGAGATCGCATGCTTTGATTCAAAGTTGCAATAGGCACGCAATACGTGCGAACTTAAATAAGCCAAGTAAACAAGCCAAGCGACGTGAATGTCAGCCACGCGAAGGACTCGTACAAAAGTATGCCGGAAGGAAAGCTTGATCCCACTTTTACGATATAAAAAACCTTGCAACATAGAAACACAATTCCCAACAGTGCGGGGATCAAGAAATAACAAATGATGAACATGCTAAAGCAACGCCTCCAGATCATAGTTACCCGTTATTGCCCTTTGTCGTTTCCTGAGACTATTTATTGCCAGTAAGCACATGTCCTCTCAGAGGACGATTTTTTTGCTCGAAAAAGATAAACTGGTAAATCTTAAGCTAACGGCATTTTTTATCTTTCCTAGTAACCAGGCGATTTTTCAGAAAATTGAAGGTGAATCTTTCAAAAATAATTGGTTTTGACGATATTTTTGCCCTCAGTTGTCAAGAGCCAAAGAAGATGTCGCACAAAATTGCGGGATCACTCGTGCATGAGATAATAACGGACTGTTTCAGTGAGGGGAATGACATGCGATGAGTGGCAACATGTAAAGTTTTTCGGCAGTTTGATAGTTTTATGGGAACTAATTGATGTTAGCCTGTTAATCTTACCATGAATGATACGTAATTTCTTTGCAGATGTTCGAAAAGGAGGTGATTTCTTAAAATCTTCCTGAGCAAAACGATATCATAAACAAAATCTTTTTTTTTCACGTTCAAACCGTCAAAGGGGCAAAGTCCAACACCTTCACGTGCAAACTGCGTACCTGACAGTTATTTTTTAAACCCGTGGGTTAACTAGATTAAGTCGTATTCTCTCACACACGAACCACAAAAGCGGCAAATTCCAAAGCTTTCAGGTGCAAACTGCGTGACAATACAATTCACAGTAAGGGCCTGATTATATAAGCCGTGCTAGCTGGCTCTACCGAGATTACTTTTATCCGGGTATTACATGAACCGGGCAAGCCCCGCGAAGCCGCTATTTTTATATAGAGACTGGAAGCAATACGCATGAGTAGTGTGTTACACCCTGTCCTGTTTGTCGCTTGGTTCTGATTTGCAGGGCTTCCGGCAAGCGTGATTACTTGTAACATTTCCAGCCGGGGTCCCAGCATCACAATACTGTGATCCCAGCTAACCGGGCTGGCTCGGTATGTCATGTAATCGCAAAGCTGATTTTTGTGGCGTTGATGTAAGGTGCCGAAATCTCTGCCAAGCGAGCAAGCCCAGCTCATGTAATCAGGGCCTTGATTTTATAGCCAGAATTTACGCCATTCCCTTTGACCTCACCGGTTTTTCAAAGCAAAATCCACTCACCCAAAATTTCAGCATTCACAAACATCTTCATACCCCCTTCTCCATATTAAATCCACTTTCCCTTATCCACGTTCTCTCCATACAAATATTATTAAAAATAGCCGAAAACAATACTAAACAGAAAGCCTAACAACATTATTTTAAAATAAGTACAAGTATGTTTTCAGCTATTGATAAGATCTTTTTACAACCAGCACTTCATTTCAACAGACTGTAACTACACTATCCCTTTATAACCAAATTACCACTCCCACAACTACCTCACTGCAACGCTTGAAATTAGTTTTCTTTCCAAAAAACTATTCTTTGTTACTTCATAACAAATTTAGTTTCACTGATTAACAAGCTACGACCATTATCTTACCAATCCACGTTCAATATAACTCCACGCCTTCCACTTCACACATCTCAACCAACCCCTAAAATATACAACGCTACTGCGCTACTCACACAGCCCTATCCACATAAAAAATTTCACATACACGTAGAACAACGACGCCCAAATATACGCTCCCACAGCGTCTTGTTGTAATGAACTTCTACAACCCCTAAGCATTTAACTTACTGAAAAAAGTAAGACAATAATAATTATTTTCTTTCTTCTTACTACTAATAACAAATATTACTACACAAAACGTATTATAACCCACAGCACTCGTGTGGATGAGACAGGTTCCAGACCTAGGGGAACTCCCATATAAAAGTGACAGGGGTGCTCGTCATCTCACTCACAGGTGCAGGATGTTAACGACGGAAAGTCGCAATATTTGCGTATCGCTTAGGGATGTGCATAAAGAAATTTACAAAAAATGCCTACACTGACCACACAGAAATCTAACATTCAAAAAAAGAACACAACATCCCTTGCACTTATTCAGATACCTACAGTGTAGCTCTTATTTAGATGTCTGTTTTAGTATGGCCTCCAGCTTGCGCCGCACCCACATATGTCTCCCTTAAAGGTTTAATTTTAATTTTCTGACAAGCATCCCATAACTTTTATATGGGAGTCCCTTCATGGGTCCAAAACCCTAGCATATCAAAATCACAGAAAATGCCTTGTTCCTGAGAATACCAATAAGTCTCCCATGGAGGGCATTTAATTTAAATTGATCCTCCTTCTCCTGACTGGAAATTCCAGTTTAAGTTTATTCCTCCAAGGGATGGGTATGGACAATTTTTCGGATTTGTTACATGTAGCTTTTTAACTTACAGGAGTTGTGGGTGGAGTAGCTCGCCCTTGTTCATCCCTAATGGTTGAAGACATCATCCTATCCCAAGCATCATATGTGGTGGATTTTTTCAGCATGTCATACAAGTTGTCCTTCTCTAGTCTTAGCCTCATCGAATGCCCAGCCTCCAAACCAAGCTTTTTTTCAAGTTGTTCAATTATGTTGAGTAACTGGCGAATTTCAGCCATCTGCAACAAAATTAACAGAAGAGGTTTATTGAGTACTGTGGGACAACTGCTACAACAGAGATAACCGGGAAAACCAAGACAGCGCGGACAACCAGGACAGCTCAGATAACAGGGACAACCAAGACTACAGGGACAACCAGTACAACCGGGACAACAGAGAAAACAGGGACAACCGAGAAAACTGAGAAAACTGGGAAGGCTGGGACAACTGCAACAACCGCAATGACCTCAACGACCGGGAAAACCAGGAACTGGCAACTGGAAAAACTGGAGAACTGAAACAACTGGGACAGCCAGGATGACCAGGACAACCAGGCCAACAAGGACAACTAGGAACCGGACAAATGGGAAGACCAGGACAACAGGGACGACCATGACAAAGGGCAATTGGGACAACCAGGACAACAGAGCCAACCGAAACAACTGGGACAACCTGCAATCTGCAAGTGTTGTCCCAGTTGTCCCGGATATCCTGGCTGTAAATAGGGACAACTGGCAAAACCGGGGTGACAGAGACAACTGTGAAAACTGAGAACCGTAGGGCAACTGGGACAACCGGAACAATGGTGGCAACAGGGACAATCAGGACAATCAAGACAAATGGGAGAACCGGAACAACCGGAACAACAGGGACAACCAAGACAACTGAGACAACCTTCAATCTGCACCAGTTCTCCCTGATACTCTGGTTGTCAACCACGACAAAAAAGTGACGGGGACAACAGGGACAACTGGGGAGACCGGGACAACTGAAACATCTGCAACAACCAGAAAAACAGGGCTGACAAGTACAACTGGGAAGACTGGAACAACAGGGACAACTGGTTCAACCAGGATGACCACGACAACTGAAACAACCAAGAAAAACTAGGGAGACCAGAGCAACTGGGACTACCTGACAACTGGGAAGACCAGGACAACCAGGACAACAAGACAAAAGGAACAACCTCTAATCTACACCAGTTGTCCCATTTGTCCCAGATAACTGCCTGTCAACCGTGACAACTGGGGTGACAAGGACAACTGGAACAACCAGGACAACCTGAACAATCAAGACAACTGGTACAATCTGGACAACCAGGACAACTGGGACAAGCGCAACAACCGGGACATCTGGGACAACAAGGCCAACTGGGACAAGAGCGATGACCGGGACAACGAGGAGAACTGGGACAACCGGGACAACAGGGAACACCAGGACAACAAGTGTAACAGGGACAACAGGGACAATCCGGGACTACAGAGACAAAAAGGACAACAGGGACAACCGGGACAAACAAGAGACCTGGGCAACCAGGACAGCCAGGACAACAAGAAAACCAAGGACAACAGGGACAAAAAGGACAACAGGCAATACAACGACAACAAGAACAACAAGGACAACAGGGACATCACAGACAACAGAGATAACAGGGACAACAGGAGTAATAGGGATAACAAGGGCAACAGGGACAACGGGCACAACAGGGACAACAGGGACAACGGGGACAACCAGAAAAACCTTCAATCTGTACCAGTTGTCCCAGAGATCATGGCTGTCAACAACAGGGACAACCTAGGACAACACCGAAAACAAGCACAACAGGGACAATAAGGACAACAAAGAACAGGGAAAACAGGGATAATAGAGACAACTGCAACAACCAGGACAACAGGAACAACAGGGATAACCAACACCGAGACAACTGGGACAACTGGGAAGAGAGGGACATCTGGGACAAATGGGATATACAGGACAACTGGAACAACAATGACAACATGGACGACCTGGATAACCGAGAAAAACTAGGAAGACCAAGACAACTGGGACCACTGGGATAACAGAGACGACAGGGACAACCTAGACAACCGAGACAGCTGCGAAGACTGCGACAACTGGGACAGCCGGGACAGCCGTGACAACATGGACGACCTGGACAACCAAGAAAAACTAGTTGTCCAGTTGTCCTGGATATCCCGGCCGACAACCAGGACAACATGGGCAAAAGGAAAACAGGGACAACAGAGACAACTGCGACAACCGAGAAAACAGGGACAACTGAGACAACCAAGACAACTGAGGAGACCAGGACAACCGGGAAAACTGGGACAACTGGGATGAACAGGACAACCGTAACAACATGGATGACCTGGACAACCGAGAAAACCTAGGAAGACCACGACAACCGGGGCAACTGGGGTAACAGGGACAAGCGAGACAACCGAGACAACTGGGAACACCACGACAACCAGGAAAACCGAGATAACAGGGACAACTGAGACAACCAAGACTAACACAACTGCAACAACTGAGAAGAGAGGGACAACTGGGACAACCAAGATGAACAGAACAACCTGGACAACATGTATGGCCTGGACAACCAAGAAAAAGAAGGAAGACTGTGACAACCAGGACAACCGAGACAACAGAGACGACCAGGACAACTGGGAGAACAGGGATGACCGGGACAACCAAGAAAACCAAAACAACAGGGAAGATCGGGACAACTGGGACAATCAGGACGACCAGGACAACCCAGGACAACAGGGACAACCAGGACAACCAAGAGAACTGGGACACCAGGACAAATGGGACAACCAAGACAACAAGAACAATAAGGACAATAGAGACAACAGGAAAAAAACGACAAAAGGGACAACAAGGACAACCCAGGACAACAGGGACAACAGAGAAAACAAGGATAACAGGGGACAACAAGGTCAACCGGTACAACTGGGAAGACCAGGAGGAACTGGACAATAGAGAAAACCAGGACAATCTGGACAAAAGGGACAAAAGCAACAACTGTGACAACTGGGACAAGCAGCAATCTGCACCAGATGTTCCAGATGTCCCAGATATCACGACTGTCAACCAGGACAACCAGGACAAATGGGACGACCAGGTCGACCAAGAACAAGAACAATAACAAGAACAACCGTGACAACCTGCAAACTGCACCAGTTTTACCAGTTGTCACGAATATCTCACCTGTCAATTGCGACAACCAGGACAACTAGGACAACCAGAACAATTGGGACACCCAGGAAAACTGGGAAGACCTGAACAACCTGGACAACCAGGACAATCGAAACAACTGCCACGAAAACCAGGAAAACCACAACAACAGCGATGACTGGGACAATCGGGACAACCTGGGCAACCAGGACAATTGGGAAGACTGGGACAACAGAGACAACCAGACCAACCTGCAATCTGCACCAGTTGCCCCAAATATCCCGGCTGACAACCATGACAACAGGGGCAAAAGGGAGAACAGAGACAACCAGGAGAACAGGGACGACAGGGATAACTGAAACCAAGACAACTGGGAAGAGCAGGACAACTGGGACAACTGGGAAGAGAAGGAAAACTAGAATGAACACGACAACCGAGGCAACCGTGACAACACGGACAACCTGGACAACTGAGAAAAACCAGGAAGACCACACCAACCATGACAACTGGGACAACAGGGACAACTGGGACAACCCAGACATCTGCGAAGACCAGGACAACTGGGACAACCAGAACAACATGGACAACCTGGACAACCGAGAAAAACTAGGAAGACCATGACAACTGAGACAAGCAGAACAACTGGGAAGACCTGGACTACCAGAACAAATGGGAAGAAAGAGACAACTGGGAAAACCGGGATGAACAGGACAACCCGGACAACCGAAACAACATGGACGACCTGGAAAACTGAGAAAAACTAGGAAGACCGCCACAACCAGGACAACCGGGAGAACAGGGACAACCGAGACAACTGGGAAGACCACGACAACCGTGACAACTGGGACAATCAGGATGACCAGGACAACCAGGACAATTGGGAAACCTGCAGTTGGCACCATCTGTCCCAGTTGTTCCAGATATCCCAGCTGTCAACTTATCTAAACATATGTCATTGACAAAGTTTGCTCTAAGAGTAAAAGAAACTCATCAAGAGGGAAAAACATTAAATAAAAAAATTACTTTAAATAGTTGTTAGTCAAAGCAGCAAGAAAACAATGAGGATATTTAAGGAATGCTAACGGGTGGAATAATTTTAGGTACTTTTATAAAATCTTGTTGATTCGGATATAAAAGACTGGGCATGAGAAAATAAATCAATATTTGCTCTGGAGACAATAACAGCGATCCAAACAGAAAAACTGACATAATTTGTGCTTTAGACATAGAAGACCATCTGTCAGCAAATATGCAAGCAGCAGAGGAAAGAAGATTAGTTCTAGGGGCAGAATAAAGTGGACATTCAAGAAAAAATACTTAACTGTCTCGTTATGCAAACCACAAAAATGAACTGGGCTTTCTCTACAACCTATTTTAAGATAATAGTTAAGCGCACAAGTGTCTAAATGTAAACGAGTATGGAAAATTGCATTAAATCTATCAATAGCAAAATCATAAGTAGCGTTGTAAGTAGGCACATTGTAAAAGGAAAATAAAGCTTTTTTAAAAGAACCAATGGATTTGAGATAATGTATCTCAAAACTAATGTCATTCCATTAGGTAGTGGCAGAGGGTAAAAAAGGTCTATTATAAATAAATGCTCAGTGCAGCTTGTGAGAAGAGAGTAGTTTGATACTGCCAGGGCAACTGGGACAACAGCAACGACCACTCCTGATCTTCGGTATTGACATTTTGAACCTTAAACTATTTGATTTTCAAACCACGAAAGGGAGGAAAATATATAAGTTAATGCACACTTGAAATAGTGACTCGTAGTTTATACAAGTACAGTATGAGGGAGAGAACGCTGTCCGAACTTTTAGGGTTTGTTTACAACAAAGGTCATCATAAGTCGTGTGAAACTACACATAAAATCTGATGCTCAGAAGGTGAATTGGTAAAACGGTGTAACTGGGGTAACAGAGAAAACCAGGACAACCAAGACAACCGAAACAACTGGGAGGACCAGGACAACCATAACAACCGCGACAACTGGGAAGACCAGGATAATCTGGAAAATTGGGACAACAACAACAATCTGGACCACCGAGACAACCAGGGCAACAGGGACGACAGGGACAACCAGGACAACTTGCAATCTGCACCAGTTGTCCCAGATATCCCAGCTGTCAACCAGGACAACTGGGATGACTGGGACAACTGAGACAACCAGGACAGCTGGGAAGACCATGACAACCAGGACAACAGGGACAACTGAGTTGTCCAGGTTGTCCTGGTCGTTGCAGTCTTCCCAGTTGTCCCGGTTGTCCCGGTTTTCCTGGTTAGCCTAGTTGTCCCGGTTTTTCATGGAATGCTAATAAAACGTTAATTATCATTATTATCATTTTTATTTCTATTATTGTTAACTGACCAAGAGCGCGCTTAGCTTGGACACCCTTTCTACATACAAACAAGTCCAAAGATGCCATTCAGCCATAAATGATTATTAAGATGTACAGGTTGTGTTTATAATAGGAAACGAATGTTGAATAAAATATAATAAAGTTGATCTGCCAAAAAAATCAGAAGTTTTGAACTTGAACTTTGACAGTCTTGCATGTGCATTTAAAACACAATATTTACACAAAAAGATAAATAGAGAACCCATTATGCACAGTAACCAAAAGTGGGAAACACAATCTTTACACAAAAAGATAACCCTTCATGTATAGTAATCAAAAATGGGAAGCTGTGGGTAGCAGAGATGAAGATGAGACATTCTTCCCGACCTCAGTGATATTGAACAAAAACAAAGAAAATGAAAAGCATTAATTGACCTATATAATGAATGTATTGTACATTTCAAAGAGTATTTTTATGAATTGCGCAGTTAGAAGATTTTTAAAAGTTTATACTAAATTTTATGATGGATCTTTTAAAGATTTATGGACAGAAAACGTCTGTCTGGACATTTTCCAGGAACAGACAAAATTAACTTGAAGATCTGAAACGTACAGCTACAAACAAACCTAATATAAAGTGTTTTAAAGCTCAAGTGCAGCTTGTATTGTTCCACTAAAGGAAATAACTGTAACTGGAGCTTTATATAACTTGTATATATATTAATTCAGTCTGATACAATTGCAGGAACTAGCGCCCAGACACATTGAATCTTAATTTGTGCTTTGAAAAGGTTCAATAAAACGTTTATTAGGGTTCAATTAAGCTTTGGCTTACCTGTTGCCTGCTTTCTTGCCATGAATTTCTTTTAAATTTCTCCAGTTCTGCTTCATGCTCATGGTGAATTCTACGGAAATCATCTATTTTTCTTTTATCAGCATCTTGAACAAGTTTAAGCGTTTCTTCCAGCTCCCTTTTCTGCCGCTGTAAGTCTGCAATGTCTTGTTCTAATCTCCCGCGTTCCTTTTCAAATTCCCGTTTAGTGTCCTCACGGGATTCGTTCCGAAGCTCGCTTCGAAGCTTCGATCTCATCTCTTCTTTTTCCTTCGTCCATGCCTGCTGGGCCGTCTTGAAGGCTTCGTCCTTTTGCCTTATAATTTGAATAATATCTTTTTCTTTCTCTTTATGCAATTGCTCCCTCAATGACGTGAGTTCATTTATCTTTTCTTTCATCAGTTTCGATTTCAAATCTGCTTGCATAGCGGCGGCTTTCCTATGCTCTTCGTCGCGAACTTGTCTGATCTCAAACACCTTGTCTCTTTGCAAGTTCTTGGAGTTTACTCTCTCCTTTTCTAACTCCTTGTTTAGTTGGACAATTCTTCTTCTCATATCCTCCATGGTTGATTTTGTTGACGCATTTAACACTGGAAGATTTGACTCATTTGCTGTGGTCTGTGCTGTGTATAGTGGTTGTCAACTTGCTCGCCTTAGATCAACCACTTTCTCGCCTTCTGCAGTTCTGGTGCAAGATTTTTCTATGATTGACTCCTGCTCATTTTTAACTTACCGAAGCTTGGTTTCTTGGAATGCTTTATTTACACTCGTCTTACATACGTTAATCACTCATCCATACTTGAAATTGCCACGCATTCTTGAGGTCTTAGTTCACGGCTCGTGCCCATCTTCATAACAACGCGTAAACATAAGACCTACATGCAACCACGACATCTTCCCTTAAAAGAAATGTCATGTGACAAATTCCATCAGTCCTCCTAAATTTCTCCAATCTGAATTGATGCCTATTTAAAGTTAATTCTTTTCGGTTATAAAAATTAGGAATATGGTTTTAGCTTCCACACAGCACATTCACATGGACTGCACAAGTAATAGACATGCATAATTTATCGAAAAGTATTTCTGTCACGCTTCTGCGGCTAATTTATGCAACGTACATGGTCCAACGACAGAGAACCGTAAAGGGCTATATGGTTCACTTTAATTCATGAAGAGTCGATTTGAAAAGGATCAATTTAGGTTTGTGGGAAACTGCCCACCTACCCCTCCCCTACGCCATCATTTTGCCCTAAGTGAGAACTAAGTGTTAATGTTAGCTTAGGGGAGGGGTAGGTGGGCAGTTTCCCAGAAACCTAAATTGATCCGAAAAAACAAGATGCGCTGCAGGAGCTGTATTAACCTGCGATCAGGCTTCAGTCAGGGGCCTTCTTCCTTTTTCCAATTTGGATTCTTTTGGAGGCGAGAGAAAAAGAAAAAGTTCCTTTTTTTCTTTGCCCGTCCTTCTCACCACCCCTTCCCCAGAAAAGAATGCCTGATGGCAGGTTAGAGCTGCATTGAGGAGTTTTACATGGTTGATGCAAACCAAGAAAATGACAAAGTTTACAGCTGATAGACATAGCTATACTCTCTTTTTCTCCAGATTTTAAGTCTGAGGGAAGTGCACGCACGCGCGTTCCTCTCCTGTAAATTTTCCTTAGCTAGCCTTAGTCTTAATTTCATATCAGTTTTGCACGAATTGTCCCGCCTGTCTTACTAGCCGTGGGCAATGCTTCTGTAATATTATCTGTTTATTAATAAAATTTGTTGCTGTTGTTGTTGTTGTTGTTTTTAAGGGAATAGAGAAACGTAGAACATCATACCCAAAAGTACCACGAAAAACCCCTGATACCGAGTTTATCAAAAGTACCAAGGAAATTAGGGAATCGAAGTCGTGGGACGGAATGGCTTAAGAGAGGGGAAGCTCAAAAAGGAAGGTGAAGGCTTATATTTCTCATCGGGCCGCACAAGACCAGGCTTTGCGAACAAACAGTGTAAAGAAGCTAATTGAAAATCGATTCAAAACTGATGTTTCCCGGCATGCAGAATGTGTGGAGAAAGAGTAGAGACAGTGAGCCATCTAGTACCAGAATGCATTGCACTTGCACAGAAACACAGTATAAGCTCATGGAGACGGGCACGATAAGGTCGCCAGGTTATCCGTTGGGATCTCACCGGAAAATGTGGCTTTGAAAGGACAGAAAACTGGTTTTACAACAAACCTGATCCAGTCTGTGACGTGAGAAGTACAAACCGTTATTGGATTATGATTTTAAGATCCAAACAGACCATCACATTGAACACAAACAAGCCCGATATTAATAAGGAAGATACGAATCCGGTGAATTATAATTGATGTTGCCGGCCCATTCGAAACCAGCATAGTAGGTAGGCATAAATAGATTCTGATTGTGCTCGGCAACTTTTGAGCAACTCTTTGTAGTACCAGCAACCTAGAGCAACTTTTGCCTTCCTTGGCAACTTTTGAGCAACAAATTGATATAAAACCGATCCAAACCATAAAAGGTCGTTTCATTTCGAAGGATTTTATTAAAACTGGTTTTATCAAAACTGATTTTATTAAAACTAAGGATATACAATAAAATGACAATAAAATAACACTTGCATTACGCCCACGAAATCTGGACAGCGGCTATCTGTATATCTGTAAGAGTATATTGATTACCTCCTGATTACAACATAGTATTTATATTTGTCATATAACAATGGCTTTTGGCCTCTTTTAATGATTGTAAGATTATTTAATGAAAATGTTTAAATGGCAACAAACAAACACGTTTTGAGTATTTATCTAAAACAAAACGACTCTAGAGCAAGCAACTTTTCTAAATTTTGGTGGCAGCTTTTTGATATTTGAGCAACTTTAGAGCAACTTTTGGGTATATTGTGAAGCAACTTTTCCTGAATTTACTAGCACAATCTATTCATGCCTAATAGTAGGCAAGGAAAGAGGGAAGATCGCTAATTACTGTGACATGACTCATACGAGATCAAACCAATTTGGAACTGTCGTTCATTTCAAGTCATTCCAATAGTAATTGGTGCACTGGGAACAGTTTCGAAAGGACCGAGAAAGGATTTGAAATGCGGCTGAGACAGTTTTTACAACGAATAACCTTAACTTGCTGCGGTCAGGAAGGATTCTGCGAAGTCCTGGACACTAGATTATATTAAGGATTGAATGACGGTACGGATAAGTATCCTAGGCCACAGGCTGTGACCCGATACTCAGTAACATTTCCTGCATTGTGTAATCATCGTCATCATCATCATCATTATTTCTATGGCGCAATTTCTACTAATAAACCAATTGCGCTTAGTTTATTTACTAAAATACACACAATGTATATAAAAATTGCATCATATTTAATATTTAGGAACAAATCTTAAGTGAAAAAGATCAAAAATCTAATGTGAAAAAAGTCAAAAGGAGCGACTATATAAATACTGAAAAGTCTCAACTCTACTAATCTTAAAATAAGTTAAGCCTGCATTAGTACCGATTGTCTAGCTGTCCACTCTATCCTCTCTGGGTCTCTCATTTATCACTAAGCCGCCAAAATCTGTAACATGTTAGCGTTTAAACGGTTACCAGGAGATCCATAACCTGCGGCTACCCCGCCAAGGGCGCTCAAGTCCCAGAGGGGTAGTCCGTATTTCAAGTGACGGGGATGAACGAACAGGAGCAAAAATTAAACGCCCCCCAAAAAACTAGGGCTTCCAGCAAACCCACAAAAATTCCTGGACCAAAAGTTACCCCCCGAAACAACCTCGTCCCCAGAGCGCTTCTCCCTGGCTTTGGAGGTGAGGCGGGAAAGGCCTTTTCCTTTTCCCGCCTCACCTCCAAAGCCAGGGAAAAGCGCAAAGGGGACGAGGTTGCCCCCAAAAAATCCTATGCCGAATTTTCGAGGCTTAAAAATTTCCAGAGGGCATTAAAGTTTGGTTGTACTTTATTCGCAGAACTGCTCGGCTGGGACAGGCGGGCACTACCACGAATCATTTGATTGTTTTTAAAAACCCTTACTTACACCAAGCCACCAAAAAAAATAAATGCCAAACTTTCCTGACCCCATCCAAACAATACTGGCCTTCGATCATTCCCGTCATTAGAAATCCGGACTACCAACCTCTAACCACCCCCACCCACCCC
>BOPM01000559.1:117333-139846 GCA_022179025.1 Porites australiensis | reverse complement strand
CCCCCCCCCCCCCCCCAACCGGGTCAAGAGTGAAGTTTGGGTAGAGGTGCGCTAAAACCAAGCATCGTTGAGCGACAGGCCCAATAAGGGAGTACCCTCCCCCCCCCCCCCCCCCCCCGCTCCCCGATGCGCCTGACCGTGGGTGGACGGTAGATTATTCGGTAGAACTTCCAAATCTTGCGACTTCCGACTTCCGTTGCGAGCTATTCCACGTGATAACATCTGTATTTCTGATTGGCTACGCAATGAATGTAAACAAGGTCCAAAGAAGAGCGTAAAAGGAAAATTTTTACTGACGACGAAGAGAAGCTGTAGGTGTTGCTGTCCTTTTTTTCCATTTTAGAAAAGGTTTTGCTGTTTATTCCAGAGCAGTGATGTCTAACACAGTAAATGGAGGAAGTCACAGCTCCACTGAGTCTTTAAATGGCGAGTGTAAACATTCTAAACCGCGCTTTCGAGGAGATTTTGTCTTTTGTTATCGCTTCGTCAAATAATATTAGCAGCTTAACTCTCGCTCATATCCGCTGTCTTTTCTTCTTTCGCACAGGGTCGTGGGTGAAATTAGACGGTTCGTTTAGAAACGGCAATGGAGCTCAACATTCTCCAGTGATTTCCGAGGACGGTGCTGTGGAAGATCTACTTGCCGAAGCTGTCGAGGAGCAATCGAAGCAAGGATCAAGGTAACTGATTACAAAGCGCTGGGATGTGGTTTGAAAACTGTTGATTGTATTTCTAAGCAGATGTTGATTTAAAGAATACGTTTGTTCATAACGATATGACTAACGTTTCTTTTTTTCATTAAAAGCGGTGAGAAAAGTCCATTTGGTTCACCGCGAGGCGAAGAATGTGCACAAGGACTTCTAAGAACAGTGAGTAAACCGCTGTTTGTCGCATACTAGATTTTTCATGTCGCGCGATGTAAGCTTGGGCTTAAGCTTATATTTAAAAACGCTTTGCCGTATAAAAGACCAATTTATTTACTCAAAGTCCTCACTAAAATTGTTCTGTGATTAATGGATTAAAGCCGTCTTTGACAGCAATATAAATGTATAGAAAGAGGGGATATTAGTTGCGTGTATAATGATCCTCTGCATTGTCGGCCTATAAAAAGTATGCACGAAAATATTACACGTTTAATACTTGTATGGCACTCAAGGCCTTCTGATATGACCTCTCGTAAATTATCTTGGAGTAGTGTATTCCGATTTCGATTGATTGAACTGAGAATTTTTTTTAAGGTTTTTAAATTTCATTGCATGGGATAGAAACGGGATTGGCGGAGGGTCGGCGTGTGGACAGGGGTACAGTACATCAAACACCCGGTTCGTCAGCCACCCCAGCTTAGCTGAAATTGTTACATGGAATCGGAGAAGGTGGACCAAAACTTTAGAAGTATGTTTTACAGCCCTGCCATATCATAATGGCAGTAAAGAACTTGCATGTCATATTTTGTTCATGTGCTTGCTGTATTTATTGGGTCTGCTTTGTTTAAAAGTCAATAAAATGATTCAGTGGTGAATTATGACATTTTTTTCTTCAAAGGCCCTTTGTTCAGTCACTCTTTTGAGTTATGACCCAGTTTTGGATAAAGCAGTTCCCTTAAGGTTATTGAACCTTGACCCTTTGACTGAACAGTAAGAGCACAAAAAAATACGCAACTGTCACCATGACCAAGTGTTACATGTGATAAAAATTGAAGACCCCAGACGGGTTTCTGAAAGCCTGATTGGCTAATCCAGGAATAACACTTTTATTAGTCACCATTTTCACATACAACAGGCTATGACATCTTGTTTACCCTCCCCCCCCCCAAAAAAAGAGAAAAACGAAAACAATTGCATAACCATTAATGTCTGATTTCTCTGGGGATATAAACTGTAAGACTAGAACAATGGTTATGCAAAATTTTGTGGGGTAGACAAGGTGCATTATGGCCTATGTGAAAATGGTGAATGTGAGATTGTATTTGCATTACTGTGCATTAACACTTTTAATATTGTGTGGTGAACAACTGTATCTTGGAGTTGAGGATCATCAATATTTTTATTTCAGCTACGTGCCTGTTTGACCTATAAAACAAGATCATCTGCTTAAAATTTAGCCTAACCCTTGCAATAAAAATAACCATCTTTTGAGGAACTGTTCCTTCACCTCCAATGACTAGCTGGCATGGAATGTTCTCCTTTCAAGTCAGAGAGATTATTAGAACCATTACTTTGTTATACCCTCTACAGGTGAACGCACATTGACCCGGCCATAGGCAATTGTAACTGGTCTGACTCTCCTAACAGTGCATAATAATTTATGCTATTTGGCTTGTCATGCAAAGTTGCTTCCAAATGTTTAGGAAAATCTTTCAGCACCTTGCAATTCCTAACATTTTTTATCCTTAAAATATTATTTTTATATAATTATATTCCAGGCTGATCAAGTTCTTCCTCAGGAGCAAAACACTGATTGGATCTGGGAGTGGTCCAGTCGAATTGAGGTGCAACCTCAAAAGTAAGAACTTTACATTATATCTCATTGTGCATCTTCAGTTGAGATACTAAGGGCACTTTCCATTTACCAGAACTGACTGGCCAGTCTATTCCTGCCATAATGGGAATTTCACTTTTGATCAAAACTATCCAGCCAGATCAGACAAATCCTAAATAGTATGCACGAAGTGGATGCATGGTTTATCAGCAAAAACACTTGGAAAAAGCCAATTTCATTTGCTAATGGACTGGTCCGGCCAGCCAATTCTGACAGATGGAAAGCATCCTGAGAAATACTGTAAGATTATTTGCCTCAGTTTCAGTTTCTTGCTTTTAATAATTTTATTGTATTTTAAAGGGAAGTCAGTATATTATTATAACTTTATATTAAAATAATAAATTATTACTGACTACCAATAACATTTTAAGTTAGAGATGTCTTTAAATAACCCGTAACACCTGTAACGGCTAAGCTCACACAAAATTATAAGTGATCGAAGTGGAAAGTTAAAGATGTCCACATTACTATCATTATTTTTTTTATCATAATTTGTGAGATGTTACGGGTAAATCTTCAGTTGCTACAGCTGCTTCAAGACGTAATGACTGAGCCCCAAAAATAAAATTAAATTGATGCTAAGGTTTATTAGTTATAATGACTGCTTTTATTTAATCATAAGGGTTTGAGAAATGATTGGTGTTAATTATTGAAAACTAAATAGGGAGTGGAAGATGCAACATCCAAGGAAAAAATCCAAACCGCGTGGCACCCCACTCAGCATCAGAGGAACAAAGGTTATGAAAAGGTACCAGTAATTTTTACAAAACTAAGCATTGCAGTAGTAACTAAACTTGTCTACTTATTAAGCCGCACCCCATCAGCCTACAGAACTGTTGAAATTACTATGGGAGATCAGCACAGAAAGTAGAGTGCATGAAAAAGCTTGAGTGAATAAGACAACAAATGAGGATCAGATGTGCTGACTTATTTGGCTTGCTCTTACTACGCACTCTAAGTCAGTGGATAAGAAAATTATTGTTAAATGCTGTTATTCTCTGCTGAAAGGTGGTTTTATTCAGCTAATACGTCTTTTGTCCAGCAATGGGTACAGTTGTTCAAAAGGTGGATAATGTTCCCTAATTAATATTGAAGAACAAGGCTAGAACAACCAGGGGAGTGATTGAATATGAGTATACATGTGTATGAAATTTAACCAACATACGCATAATTATTTGCATAGGTAATACCATGATTTGTAGTGATATTTGGCATAAGTACCACAAGTGATATTCCAAAATTGTTATGCGTAATTTCGCAATTTGAGACAATTTTGAAATATCGATCACGACTGGTATTTTTGCCAAATATCACGTACAAATCATGCTATTATTTGTTTATACTACTACCCACAAAGGTTTGTAATTTTCACATGTAGGTATTTCAAATTAAGCTGAAATACCACTGTTCTAAGCCAATCAAATTACAGAATTTTCTCATGTAGTAGTATAAAATAATATTGTAATTATTGTAATATTAATAATTATTATGTGCAGCGTGAGAAATTTATTTATTTGTATTATGTACCTATTAATTTTTTTGCAGCAGCACTGAGCTAATGAACATCAATTTCTACATTGTTGTACCTGCTCTTGTGGTATCACATCTCATTGCATTTGGAATTGGGTAAGTTATGTGTAACTTCATTTTCTATTCTGGTCATGGCACAGTTAAGGCGGTAATTGTCTGGCAAATTTGTTGATAGCCCACAAGTGGTATTTTTGTAGCTCTCTTTGTATAACTTATATATGCCTACTTGGTCTAAAACAATAGCTATACTTGTAAATTACACTAGTAAAAGATTAATCAACATATTGAACCCAGCACAAATCTCCTGATTCCCTGTACATCTACACTGTGCATGTACACTGGTCACCAAATCTCTCAGATTAAAGATCAAGCTTTTAGTTTTTCTGCACTCATAGTTTGGAATTTAACATTTTTTCCCAAAGTTTGAATTTGTTTTTGATTCATAGTGTGGTTTCTGCAGAATATTGGCACGTATTTCTTCATTACAATCATAGAACTGACTGGTCACTACTTAATCAATGACCACAATTTGTTTCATTATTTGTTTTGCAGAGTTTACGTTGGACGGCGCATGGTTCAAGTTGATCTATGATGACAGTAACAAAAAACCAAATGAAAGGCTCTGGACAAAAAAGTCCCCTCATCTGCTGAGCTGCTAATTTCAAAACTGCTTTTAAGTTGGATTGCATGTGTTTTACATACAATGTAATCAACTAGCTCGACAAACAAGCTGAAGTGTATATTTTCAAGACATATTATATAATTATTGACTTTTTAGCAATGTAAAGGGGCTCACAATAATATTATGTAGAGTAAACATTCAAAAATTAAACAATGGTCTTCTAAATTATATTTCTTCACCTACACCGTATTAGTTATTTTTTTGTTTG
This sequence comes from Porites australiensis, assembly GCA_022179025.1. NCBI lineage: Eukaryota > Metazoa > Cnidaria > Anthozoa > Scleractinia > Poritidae > Porites > Porites australiensis. Next base: position 134,888 of record BOPM01000559.1, on the reverse strand, counting down.
TTTGTTTGTTTTCACTTTAACATTTTAAACTTAATTTCACTTAAATTTTAATAAAACCCTGCTCTCCAGGAATTAAGTCAATAATTTTATTAATGGTCTTCTCCAATAGAAAGGAGGCTGTACATTCATGAGTACAAATAACTGCAATGATCTGATCTTGCAGAGTGAAATAACTTGTACCTCTTGGGTATGTTGTGTGTCTGAAGTACTCATCAACTAAGTTTGGGGCTTATGTCTTAGTTTTTCTTGTTGGCCTGAGTTTCAAAGCTGTCAAACCTTTAATCTCATTATTTTCTGGGTGGTTTCATTAACAAAAGGGTAGTAAGTTATTTAAGATAATGTTTTTGAAAATTAATGTAATATTTGTTTAAAATATATCAGGAAAGGTTACAGCAGTCCATATGGGTTAAAGATGCCGTAGACTGCAGGCTCAATAACCAGCTGCTGTTCAGGAAAATTTTAGCCCACGCTCATCCTCCTGAAAATAGTCTCTTCGGAAAGGATCAAAGACCAGACCAGGAAGATGGCAGAGATTGATGAGCCTACCCTACACTAAAAATTAATGTTAATGAATATCAAACATTTGCCTGGCTCACGCACGTTTTTCAGTCACACGCCTGATATCCCCTCCTTTAGCTTCCCTTTGTAAAGCCGGGAGCTTCCTAATGTCACACAGTTAACCCTTTAAGCCCTAAGAGTGATCAGTATCAATTTTCTCCTTGTAATTATCAGTGCTTTGTAAAACAAGAGTGGTAATGAGAATTATGGACGTGATCACACAAGATGAACTTACAGTACTTGATATTTTATCAACTTCTCCCACTACTTCTGTAGGAAATGAACAGGGGCAACAAATAAAAATTCAAGTTTGATCTTAGGGTTTAAATGGTTAAATGCTACCATCTGGCATTAAAATAATGACATCTCGTGTTACATGTAAGTGGTTACATCCGACATTGAGATATTCAAGCAAATGACTCATGGTACTGCAAAAAAGCTTGGAACATTACGGCCTTGATAAACCAAGACTACATGTACTGTAAGCAGATAAGGTCGTCTGTTGGGAGAGCTAAAAAATGCTAGAATGGCAGTTACGTTTTAGTGATGCTAAATGGTTTTCAAGATCAATATGTCTCTAATTAGTCACAACCTTTAAAAAAATTATGCCCTGACATTTCTGATATTTTACTTTTATTTGTTAAAATTACTAAAAGTTAGTAACTACAGTGCGAGTGGATTCTTCACTTAATATATCAAGGGCCCAAAATGGATTTTAAAAATATGGTTTTAATACAATTATAGGTACTGCAATAATAATAATTTTATTAAAAATCAAAATCAAAGCTTCTGTAAAAACTATTATATACTAGAAAATGTGTTTCTTTTCTTGCTAGGTTCATGTAATATAGTTGCTGTGCTGCAGGTTTTAGATTGTACTTAATATAAAATCCATGTATGTTTATTAAAGTGTTCAATTGTGTGTCATTAAATTTTAGTACATTGCACTTGTGATTTTTTAGCTTATTTCCTAAGCTAAAAGGATTATTAGAATATTAGAAGATCTCAACATGATCATAATGGAAACAATTTTGTCTTCTCAAGCAAAAAAAGCTCTTTTATTCAAGCTGTAAATAACAGTAATTTAAGAATTAAGGAACTAGATTAATGACTAGCCATGAATTATTTAGAGAATTCCATCAAAAACTATGCCAAAGTCTTGTTAAAATATCAATCAGTTAAACTTTTTGTTCTATTGATCTTTGGATTTCTGCAGTGGGCATACTATTACTAACATCTACTACAACTTCTACCAGTTACTGCTACTAACTACTACTAATAATAACAATTTTCTGTGATGATAATTAAGTTACATGTATGTAAACTCACAACACTTTTTACCATAACAACATTGCCGTATTTATTCCATTCTCAATTATTTTGTTTATTTGTAGCTATATTTTTGCACTAGTTGTTATTCTCTGTTTCATGGGTCAAGAAAAATCACTCCAACCAACTAGATTTATACATGTACCTGCAAGCAAGGTGTAGATAAGATGTAGGGGACAAGGGCAGGAATGAAAAGTTTGGAGATGCATCAGCCCCTTTTATCCTCCTTCACCCCTTCCCCACCCTCCACAATCCTGAGTCGAGAGCCTGCTTACAGGCTAATTGTTTGGTGTACTCACCAGAGCTTGCCATTGGATTTTAAATATCATGATACTTTTGACCTGAGAAGGGCACTTGTTTGAGCTCAATAATAATTATCATGAACAGTAAAAAAGTAAATATTTTTTGATCGTTTTTGTTGAGCACAACTGGCTCCTCAATACCAGCAATCAACTGTCCAGAAAATATCAATTTTTTGATACTAAACTATAGTATATACTCTTAGAAATTTTTACAGAAATCTACTTGTTATGTATTGATAATATTTTGGCAGTTAAAGATTCAAAATATATTTTACCATCTATCTAGTCCACTTAAAAAATGCAGTCATGAATAAACTGGAACGAAAGGAAATGCACCTACATGTGATGCACCTCGCAATAAAAGACAGATCCCTTAGGATGCTCATTCTAGTATGTCACAAGATAAAACTTCCATTAGCAACATGTTAGTTATGTACTAAATATCACATACTTGTTTCATGTGACATAAATTCTGACAAGTATTTGTTTCCTATCAACTAAAATTGCTGCAAACTTGCAGCTAATCCAAAAAATAAAAGTAGATTATACTAAGCAACAAGGTTTGTTAACAGGTGGTAATATTGCTGTAGTTTAAACCATTAATAAATAAATAAATGTGGCAAATAACATGTATGTGCTGTATATCACACAAATGAAACAACTCAGTATAAATGTTCAGTTTATACCTGTTAGCTCAGGCCTCCAGTAGTTCCTTTTAATGAACCACTATTGAAGAATGAAATTTAGCTCAGGGCCGAGTCATTTAAAGCCATGTCAGGTAGCTCGAATCTGGGTTAAGATAATCCAGGGTCAATTAGGTGAATTTCAAAAACTAAGATATGAAAGCATAAAAAGCAGCTTTATTAGTGAATTCTCTTTGCCTTCAATGTGATGATTGAATGCTCCAAAAGGAATTCATATTGAGCAAATTATTCAAGAAAATGTTTAAGAAGAAAAGAAAACGAAACTCAGATTAAAATTTAGCCCCAAGTTAGATCTGATAGGCCTTCAAACTACTGGTACCATGTTGGTGCTAATCCTGGGTTAACTGCACCAGTTGTCATGGTAACTTAACCTAAATTTGTGCTCATTGACTTTCAACAACTCAGCCCTTACAGTACCTGACTGCAGAACAGTACATGTACTTCTGAGCTAAATAATGGACAAAATCTAATTTATTTATGTGAAAAAATGAATAAAGTCTAGGATTTTTTCATCCTCTGAGACCCAAGGGCAATCAGTCACATCATGATCAGCAGACTTGGAGAACTTTCATTGTACTGTTTCTGTCAACCCGACTGACTACCCCTGAGTCTCCAGGGATGGAGTTTTTTGTGCATTGTTTATTATTATTATTATCATCATTATCATTATCATTATCATTATTATTATTATTATTTATTTATTTACTTTTGGTATACTTGATATCCTAAACTCACAATACTGTAGACCTTGATCTCAGCAGCAAAGTGTGGCCCATGATCTAAATACCAAACACTGGGCAGAGGTCCAACCACCACAAAGTAGCAAGTCTAGTCTCTCCCAGAATGATTTGAATAATTTCCTTATTATTACTGAAGCTTTTGTCATGATCTAAACAACAATTTATAGACCTTTGGACATTATGGATATTCACTAACTGTTCTTTAAACTTGAAAGGGTCTATTACTTCAATTACCATCTTACATACAAAACAATGGCTATGAAGGCTTTGAAGTGACTTCCACTCCATGATACCAGGAGAAACACTGACAATGAGTGAAAATCATATGGAAAACTCCATCACAATTTTTAGATAAATCTCAACCAACTGAGTAGATTTCCTTAGTTTGATGATGCATAATAAGAATATTATAATATGTTTGGGTAACAACTTCATTTAGTTAATAAAAATACATTACCATTTATCTGAATATAAATTCTATCTAACAGTACTAAGACATCAGAGTCCCTTGTTGAAGTAGACTATTTTGAGTTCTGGATATTGCTTTCTAATGGCTTCTTGTGCCTCTGGTTCAAGTTTGTCTACAGACATGGAACTGCAATTCAGATAATAATAACAATTGACCACTTTTAACAAGGCAATTTTTTTACAGGCTAAGTTTACACAAAAGGAATGTTTTTTAATTCAAATTAACATTTTTGTCATTATCATTGTCATTATCTGTGATTTGATTCTTTTCAGCTACTCGTGATCATCTGAGTGTTTCCTGTCACGTCGCCTTCCTGCCACTTAGAAGTGCAACACCTGCTCAATGCCAGAGTATTCCAGCAAGACAAAAACCTGGATGCTTTGATCTATATTATCTCAGAGTCCTATAACCAATAACACTACAAAAACTTCTATCTGGTGCATCTGTCCTTCTTCCAAACTATGACCACATGTGTTTCTTTATGACTCAGAATCAAAAACAATATTTCATGCAAAAGTGGACAGTACCGTTCTCAGCCCCTTCCTGTAAGAAGGTAATTTCAATAAAATATTTAAACTATTCATGCACAGTAGGAATGTACTATCATGACATTTCTTCTTCACCCCTAAGATTTATTTTATTAATTTACAAAATAATAGTGCATAAAGTTTAGAACATAAATTTGAATATCAAAAACATTTTGTCTTTAAATATTGAAAGGAAAAACATATTAAGTAAGCAGCATTTACCATCTCTGGGGAAAAATTGAACACGCAGCAGGTACCATGAAGCACAAACTAGAAGTATTGAAAAAAAGAAAAAACCAAAAACAGAATTATTAAATAGATGTTAAGATATTACATCCTTAGATTGTATTTATAAATTCAGCATAAAATTAATGAAACAAGTCATTCATTATGTTAACCTTCACTGCATTCTTTAAGGATAATCAACGGTCAGAAACATCTGTCAAAGTCCAAAATTTATTATTTACACAGAATGGGTCTGTCCTTTCGACTTATGCATCTAAAAGTCATACAGTATTTGTCTGTTTCGTAAGACGTAATTATCAAGTGCATAATAAACTATTATAAATTCAGCAGAGCATTAAAAATATTCAAGCACAATTATAAAGAAGTTAGCTCATTACAAATGCCTACCTCAGACCACACAGCAACATCTGAAGAGGCCCATGCATTGGTTTAATACGCTGTTAAAACATATAATAGACAAACTTGATCGTGGCTACATGATAAAATGCATCTCTCAAAGCAAACAAACATAAAGTGAAGTGGTTTGGTATTCAATTAAAAAAAAATTCCATATCTCCACGCGACCATGTAATATCTGCTATGTACATTTCTTTTGGTAATTGTATTATTTTATTAAATTATTCTAATTAAATAAAATACTGGTACAAAATATTACTTAACAATTAATTTTGTGCTACACAGGTACATGTACAATGAACCAGTACACTAAGCAACCTTGCCACCGTTTCAACAGTTAAGTATTAAGAATGATCTCGGAAAAACACTAACCTGCATGAAGCGGTATTTTTCTATTTTCTCCATAATAATGGGTACAATAACTGAAATAACGAGACTGATTATTAGTGACCGTGAGTCTAAAAAACAAAAACTGCTAGCTTAAACTTTCACTGACAGGAAATGGAGTGTGTACGGTTTTTTCACAAAAATTAATATTATTTTTATTGCTGAGAACATTTCAATTTTTTTTGGTGCCATCTTACCCTAGTCTTCATAGCATAACTAACAGTGTATAGTGTAATACTTTTTTCCTTTAATCCTTTTTTCCCGCAAGTATGCTGTTTGTAAAAAATACTGGAACATCCCCCCCCCACCTCACTTCCAGAGGTGCCAACCTCGAGAGATCTTAAATCTGGAGGCTCTTTTTATTGTACCCAAATGTCAACCCCCAGCAACCCCCTCCCGAACCCCGCCGGAATGGCTTAGGACATTATATGAAGTCTTACATGAAACACATACTATCAAATTGTAGACAAAATAATCTTTGTCAGTGACTAAATGAGAAATGCAAAAAGGTCCCAGGAACAGTACAATGAATAAAAAAAAACTTCAAATTTTGAGAAGGAAAAAAATTGGCTAAATTTCAAACTTAGGCAAAGAAAAGCTCAAAAGTCCATTTTATCCAGGAGATTTGGTGACCCGTAAGGGAGAGAGTGAGAGATCAGTGCTGTATCCGAAAGACTCCCAGATAATCCAAGAGAGTTGGCATATGTACCCTTCCCCACTGAGCTCTCACTTGAAGGTCATTGAACACCCTGGGGATCTACAGGATGTGTGAAGTGAATCTTATGTATGAGGGATGCAGGATGCAGTGGTAACAAACCCCGGGGGGGGGGGACTTAAGGAATTTTTGGGTGGGGATGTGCTGCTGATACCCTGGAACCCTTTGTCTATTCTAGACCTAGTTCAGCTGAATTTTGCTACCCTATACTAGACTTAACTACCAAAACCTCTCCCTATGCTACAGCTGTAGAGTCACTATTTTCCATCTAGCAACACTTTCTTTGCTATACACGAAGTTATGGGGAAATTTGAATTTTTAATGTTCTGTTTTCAAGTGTCAATTCCCAGTTTCCCTAATTGAGGCTACAATCTTCAACCAATTGATCAGTTCCCTGGAAAATTATACCCTATTCTAGACCCAAACTTTATGATTTCTATATCCAATCCCAGACTAAACTGCTTGGAAACCATACCCTTAACAGTGGCACATACCTATAAAGCCCATAAATAGCAATTACCTTCCCCGTGTAACAAACTCACAGTACAAGTTGATCAACTTACTCATTCCTGGAGCTGCCATTGTGATTCTGGAGATAACAACTTGAGTTATTCCTTTTGCTGCTGCCTTCTTTGATTTCCCCACGGGATTTTTGTTCTCATCAAACAAAACTATACCATCTATAAGTTCTCTATAGGAATTAAAAGGAAAATATTATACTTCAGTGCTCAAAGATATAGCTTAGATTTTGAATGACTGGGTTTCTTTTTTTCTATTTTTCTACGAAAGCAGCTGGGGTCAACTCCGGCAGGAATTCCCCAGCCCTCAATGAAAGCCCTGATAAAGACAAAAAAAATTGAAGCCATAGCGACACTCAATCCATTTGAAAAGTAACACACGAACCTGTTACAGCTGAGCTACACTTGATTTTATGGGTGATTAAAGAGGGAAGATAAAGGCGACACTATAAACTTTTTGGGAGATGTTACGGGTGAATCTTTACTTGCTGCGGCTGCTCTAAAATTTTATGACAGCCCTGCATAATGGCTTTTAGATATAATGACTGTGATATCTTTTCACTCACTGTAGGCTCACCTTTGCCTTGTAAGAGGAATATTTACACAGTTGGCAGCAGCAACAGCGATAAAGGGTACCCACCGAGCAAGGAGAGGAGGGGCAGTCTAAAATAAATGCAATATAAAGTAAATACAACATAATGAGTTTGTAAGCTGAACAACAAGTTCACTGGATTTGTTTTAGGAGAGTGTAAGCATTACAGGTCCTTGTGTAGCTAGTCTGCAAAGGAGTAATTAATGTTTTCTTTTAGCCAGACAAAGAGAAGAGCCAGAGACATGAAAGAACAGGGGGAGAAAGTAAGGAGCAATTGGCTAAAAGGTTTATGGAAATGACTGCTTAATGCAAGCTACAGTGTAGCAAGGCTACAAATAACAGTAATTAGTCAACAGACAATGTTCCACTAAAATTGCCATGTCCTACCAAATCATATCCATGAAGAGCACATGGCTCAAATCAATACTTGCTAGCCTATTACATGTAGGCCTTGTAGTTGAAGTTTAGTAATATTAAAATGTCAACATTAGGATATCACCTTAACTTAGTCTCATGCAGACTGCAAGCAGTCTCTTACATTGTATTTAAACCCCTTAAGTCCCAATGGTGACCAACATCAATTTTCTCTTAACAATATTATATGCATGCGTTGTCAAGAGAATAGAGAGGAGAAGTGTTACGTCAAGTTACCATGGTATCCAAATCTCTGGATGACAACAAAAGGGCCGAGATTAAGCAATGATGATGGCAATAGTAACGAGAACAGCAAAAAAACCTCAATAGGTTTATATTAGCGAAACAACTTTGCACATGGATCACAATTTTTTTGTACATTTCTTAGCCATCGCTGCACAACTGCGACATTAAACTCCCTAATGCGCCCACTTTACAGAGTGGGTGAACACAGCACAAAAAGTTTCTTTTTCTTTTTCTAAACTAAGATACGGTCCTTTCAGATTAAATCCAGAAAATTTCACCAACATTTGACAAATCAAATGAAATTGAATAAGTTCGATGAACTTGAAACAGCGCGAACATAACTTTTAAAAAGAATTTTTGGTTTGTTGTCATCCAGAAATGATGCCACCATGACAACGTGACGTAACAACTTCTCCTCTCTATTGGTTACGAGAATATTAATCAAATGAACCCTGACAAGAAAATGCTCTGAACTTTTTTCAAACTCTCTCAACTCATCTCTAAGGAAATATTTAAATATCAGTGTGGAGGATTTGTATGTGGATATTGGGGCTTAAAGGGTTAACGTTAGTGGGATGTTACAGAACGCGTGTGCATGGCTTGCAGGGAAGCCATGAGATGCAAGACAGGAGGGTCATTACTAGGAGACTGAGTTGGCACTACAGTTCAGCCTAGGTTTGAAAGGAACAATAAAATATGAGTGTTTTTACTATACATTGTACTAACTGTACTGTAGTTACCTTCACAAGACTGTTAAGACCAACTGAAACTGCCACAGCACTGGTGGTTGCTGATACATAAGCAATGCCAATTTGTCTGAAGAAAAGTAAATTTTAGACCATTACTTTCAGTGCATATCTTGAAGGAAAAATGCCAAATTTCACATTTACTTAACATGTACTTTGTAAATTAATGTCAAAAAAGGGTGAATGCATCCCAAAAAATACACATTTTAGAAGTCTTGGTTGTTGCACTTAAAAACTGAATCCACCATCACCTCATAACTCAAAGCCTCTAACCCTTGGGCACTGCCATTACAGTTATTAAACCTTGGGCTGTGCTCTAGCAGCACCCAGTGGCCCCTGGCACCAAACTTTTGCTCTTGGGCAACTAGAAAATCTTACTTTTTTCACACATGTTTTACAGGTTTAGAGCACTGGGCTCCCTTCAATTTTCCTTAGAACGCAGTGTTGAGTTAACCTGTCAGCTAACCTTTACTGTGAGCACTAGAATTTTAAGTAATTGCTTGACACTTACTTTCCAGTTATTGTTGATTTAGCATTTCTGTTGGTGTAGTTGACTAACGCATTGAATGATTGATTTATCCACTGCCAAAATACTACTGCAGGAACAGTCCTGTTAAAAAGAGGTGGTTTATTGTTAAGTATGTAACTAAACAGTTAATTCAGATGAAGGCATGTCCATCTCTTTTAAATTTTGAGCATACAAGTGTAACTTTAAGATCTCAGTTGACCATAAATTATGTTCATGGTGATTGTATAAAGTTGTGGTTTACATAAATTTGTAAATAATATTTTCCTTTGTCGTTGGTAATGTAATGCATATGAGTTTCAAAATGTCATTTGCCTATTAGTGCCTGACATTCAACTGACTTCTCCTTCTAAAAAAATGCTGAAGTCATTAATTTTCCAAAGTTGTGACATTCAAAATGGCAACAGATTTTACACAGAAAAACAAGTTAATCATTGATGTTGAGTTTCAGCAGAACTCCAAAATGGCTTTAATACAGACCTGTACCACTGAAGCATTGCTCCTGTTATTGCCATCCCTCCTGGGACCTGGAAAGACATGCGGCCCAAGAAATTCATCCGCTCACCAGTGTCTGGGTGGAATGCAGAGTCCACTAGATGCTTTGCATGCCACAGATCATCAATGGATAAATTGGATACTTTACCCTGTCTGACCAGAAATCAGGGATGAATTCATGTTCAGTGAAAAACATCTTATCAGCAGTAGCCTTCAATAAGGCCTCTAAAGCTAAGGGTGGTTAAAGAAGGAGGCCCTGCCAGAATAAATTCCGACAAGCAACATGGCCCAAAAAGTAGCGACAGCGAGTAAAATGAAATTGCGACAAGAGTCAACCTCCCTCGGCCAAACTGCGACAGTGATGGCAAAACCGACAATAAGCGACAAACATTTATAAGCACCGACACGAGACGTTTTAAAATTCAGACGGACAACATGGGACCCCCCCCCACCCCCCGCCCCCTTGGCAGGGCCTCAGGACAGGGTCACTAGCCCTGAGGCTAACACCACACCTAGAGGCTTTGGGGGTCTCACTACTAAACTGGTCTATGCAGTAGTCCCTCAAAGTTCCTTGCCTAAGGAAACAATTCAATGTGGAGGAGCTTGAACAGGACTTACAGAGAACAACATGCTTAACTAATCCAGTGAATTTGATTTTTCCCCACCGTTGGTTAGTATGCATACTTCTAAAACTTACTCATAAGCTTCAACAACTTCTTTTGCCTCATCAAGTTCTGCATTAGTGTGAATAGCTTTCGTCCAGTCTGTTATGGCAAGAAAATGTCTGAATCTTCCCCAGAAGGTAGACTGATCCCATCTTGGAATATTTAAGTTGATCTGACCTGGTAATGCCACCTCTACTCCTTCCATTCTTGGGTTTTCCCTGACAAAAAAGGATGACAATGAAAACATTTTGGAATGAGAGTCGGCTCTCTGTAAAACACAAATTAAAGACACAGATACACTTGGAAGCATACCTTATTCTAGGAAATTAACAATGCACGTTGACAACATGAAAAAAATTTACGTTACAATAAGTTAACAGGAATTTTTCAAAACTTAGGTTTACATGCATTAAATTAACATGAATTTTTTGATGAGCGTCTTACTTTATTCAACACAAATTTGCTGCATTTACAAAATCTCAACATACATATATCTCAAGGAGAAAAAGAAGCATTTACAGTCATTGTTAGCTATGTTGATGTTCAGGTTATTGCTCTGTAAATGGATCTAGCGAGGAAACATGAATCAAAAGACATCTTGAACTCGATTTTCAAAGAAGTCTTGTCAGAGGAGTCAATAGAGGAGTCATGAACTTATGAGGTTTTGTTGTAAAATAGCGTGCATTGAATTTACATCGACGTTAATTAAGATACATAACATTAATGCGACTTTTTAAAAATCACATCAATATTTGTTAATTTCCTAGAATAAGGCATGTTGCGAATCAATTTTATCCTTGGATTAAATTTTATTTTCCTTTGTTTCAAACTCATTATCCTTCATTACCAAACCCCAAAACAAAGGAAAATAGAATTTAAACACATACATTATGCACCTACCATAAGATTGACTCATGAAGTGTGTTGGCTTTAACTAACCGAAATAAGCTTCTTGTGTAGATATTCCCTGTCTTATCAATTTTTGAATACCCCAAAAAATCCCCACTTAAATTAAGCCACCGAAAAAAATCCCGGAACAGACAATTTCAAACCCAAAAAATCCTTTGATCATCCCTGTCACTTGAAATCCAGATTGCCCCCTCATCCCCTCCTGGGAAAATGAACATGTCTTTTTAAATTTCACAAGAAACCAATTCCCTGTGATGGATATGTTTTTTGCTACTTCTGTGACACTTAACCCCCAGTCTGGCTAATAATTCTCAGATGGTCCAAGGCTACACACTCAAACACTCAAATTATCTTGTGCAGAATTCCTGGGAGGGGTACTCCCTTATATATGCTACACAGGTGTGTGCCGCCCATTGGGTAGAGTTTTTGCGCCATTTTGGTCTGCAAACAGGTATAGATTTTGCCCATTTTGGTCTGGAATCAGGTACAGTTTTCGAGGGAACCACGGGATCGATGACTGTATTTATCGTTTCAGTTCCAAATGAGTAAGAAAGAAAGAGAAATATGCGAATTTGAAATGGTGTTAAGAATTTTTTCATTTGCACACTAATCTAAGTAATGATGAGCAGATATAATTTCTGCCTAAAGGCCAGGCTGAAAACAGGTATGGATTTTTTGGGTCAGGATTTGGGGATCCAGGTGGCAAACCCCCCACCAAGAATTCCCAGGAGTACCCCTGCTGGGGCAGAATTTCAGAGTGGGTGAGTATAACATTCAAAATGTTGTCAGTCAGTGTGAAATGGAGTACATGAGCACAAAATACAGCACAAGGTACTCGCATGGTCTCATCGTCTCACCAATAAACCATTTTAACCAGTACTTCTAAGCACAAGTACACTCAAGTACTATGAATGTGAAGATGTACATGTGCTTAGCCATACAGTTAAGCTTACATACATTCAATCATGTAAAACAATCAAAAGGTTGGACAAACGTGATCAAGATTGGGAAGTAAGGCAATTGAAGCAATTGTAAAACTAAAGAACATCATTTTAAAATTAACTAAGCTTAGAAACGTGTAAATTACAATTCACAGGAATCAAAGCTTTAAATTTGGAATTCGAAGAGAATGCCCACACGTTGTTCTGATCAGAAACTTTTAAAAACACCTATTGATGTTCTTTGTTAAGCTAGGTGACAAGATTTCTGATCAGAGGTTTCGAAGTGTTTCATACTTAAGAAGTAAAGGACCATTACCTGCGATGTGACCGGAGGAAACAAGACTACAAACCAGTCAGTCTCAATTCCACCTACTTGTAAATTTACTTATGACAGGCTCATAATCATGCAATGATCAGCAGTCTCATAAAAACATTGGAAACGTATGTCATGTATCAGTCACAACGCGTAGCCTAAGAAACCTTCTTCACCAGTCGCTATTTATGTGTTTTGGGGGGAGAGAGAAGATTGGGGGTTAGGTTGAGGCGCGCGCGGGGTCTCATGGGAAGGGAAGAAGGGAAAAAACTTCCTTTATCTCTTCCCATGAGACCCCGCGCGCGCCCAACCTAATCCCCAATCTTCCCTCATCCCAAAAAAACACTTAAATAGCGACTGGGTACGAGTCTGGGACGGGTAGGAGAGGACCCTCAGAAGGAAGTTGTCGCTCAAGTTGAGCAAACCTCTCTCACACGGCGAAAAATTGTACATGTGTAAGAACAACCTCTGGGCCCAGTTGTTCGAAGACCGATTAGCGCTAACCCGTGGTTGAATTTTAATCCGTATTTTTTTCTTTTATTGAAGAACATTTTCTCGGATAATTTTCTCTATTCCTTTTAGATTAATAGGCATTCAGAGGACGGCTTCAGACGCCGAACTTTTCATGAGCCGAACATAATTAGAATTAAGGCCGACCCAAATTATGTAGACCGGCTGAATTGATTCAGACGCCGATCTTAATTCCAGCCGAGCTTAATTCAAAAGGAGAAAATGCTCATTTCGGTCAAACTGTTTAGAAAATTTATTATAATAATTTATACATTAGGTTCGGTACATGAAAAGTTCGGCGTCTGAATCAAGGCCGTTCCAAAGTCGCCCAAGGCGACATTCCCGGCCGGGCCAGGCGAAAAGAACGGCTGAGCCGCTCCAAATTGAAACAGGCGTTCCTAATTGATTCAGACGCGGAACGTTTCAAGTACTTAATTCAATGTATTAGGTTCGGCTCGTGAAAAGTACGGTGTCTGAACCGGGCCTCAGTTACCAAATTGTTGACAAAAAGATAGACTTGCTATGCTACAAGCCGACCTCTTGGCGCGCCATATGAAATCCGACGAAGGACTTTTTTGAAAGTCTGACGAAAAGAATTTAACTGAATTTTCTTTTCAAGCTTTCATAACTGAATTCAGATTTCGCTCTAACCCAGGGTTAACTTAACCCCGCTTTGAACAAGCCGGCCCTAGGCTCTAGGGGTTCGAGAGAAGGCTGTATAGATGGTTTTCACAGTGACGTCATCAAATTGTACAGTCAAATTCCCTGAGCGAGGTTTTACGAATTCTTGTTTACACTAGGTTGAAGATGAACAAAAAGGAATCTTTGAACAAGTTTCCTGCGTAGCATGTTTCTTTCGAACATACGACAATTTGAACTTCCGAGTGCGTGGCACCAAAATAGGAATGCTATCTCGTTGAAAAAAGGCTCTCCTCTTGATTTTTAGCAGTATAACCATTTCAAGTTTTAGAAGATATGTTTATGCGCACGTATGCTAGTTCTCGAATAAAAAGAAAGAGCTTTTACAGAAAAAGTGAAGTCCAGATGTTTTTGTTGATTTCCGGCGGCCGTATTGGTGCACCAAAACGGTACACCAATATGGCGTCTCCATACAAAGCTCTACAAAGGTGCGTGAAACGTTTCGGCATATAACTCAAACATTGTGCGCCACAAACAGGGGCACCCAACGTCAATTTTCGGAAAATATCTGTTCGGAAGACGATTTGAGATCTAGAATTTTCGGAACATTTTTGGTAAAATTTCTTGCTTGCCTGCCTCTCCTAGGATTTTCGAACACCTAAAAAATGGTATAATTGCCCATTTTTAACGGATTTTTACCCTAAAAAGGTCACCTAGAATTTTCGAGAGCCCTTTTTTCTGCTGAAATTTTCGAAAAGGTAAGTTTGATCCCTACAATTTTCGGATCACTAGACTTTCAGCTAGGAAATCCGAACAGATGAAAAATTTTTAGGGGATAAAAATATGCCTATATCTATCGTTTAAATACTAAAATACGTTTAACAATGCTATGTTAAAGTGGTTTTGAACTGTATTCTCGTTGGGTGCCCATGCACAAAGACCTTCTAACCTTTTAGAAGGCATTCTGCTTGTAACCTTGTAACCCCCTGTAACCCCTTGTAACCCCTCTTTTCAAAGTACCCGCCAGAAGACGGATGCAGTCTCTGACCAAACTGACTTCGCTACTGTGTACGGCACGAGACGAAACCAACAACTTAGAGAATTGCCCGGCCCATGCTTACCCCTTCTATTAGATTAACAGAATGAAATAAAAGAGATCAAGGCTAATTCTTTGTGGCAAATTTTGCCTAAGCTGACTTCTAATTGTGAGCTAACAAAGCTTCAAGATGAGAACAACGCCTTAAAACAGAGACTTCGCGACGTGGAAGACCGCTACGACTACAAAGCGTGAAGCAAAATCTATTCAAGATGAAAATAAAAGTTTAATGACTGCTTTAAAACTTTTAAACAACGAAACAGAGCGTCAAATAGCAGTTGGAAGAAAGATGTCAGCCCGTAATTCTACTGACATCGTGTCTCAAACAATAAATAACGAGCGGACCACAGCCATCGTTGGTGACTCCATAACAAAGAATGTTCAGGGAATAAAACTAGCCAAGACTGTGGGACATCGGGTTGTTGTCAAGCCGTTCCCTGCTAGCCACAATTCGCGACATGCCAGGGGCATCCAACGTCAATTTTCGGAAAATATCTGTTCAGAAGACGATTTGAGAGCTAAATTTTCGGAACATTTGTTGCTTTCCTGCCTCTCCCAAGGTTTTCGAACATCTAAAAAATGATATAATAGCCCACTTTTAACGGATTTTTACTCTAAAAAGGTCACCTAGAATTTTCGGGAGCCTTAGCTTATCTCTGGCTGAAATCTTCCAAAAGGTAAGTTTTGATCCCCGTAATTTTCGGATCACTAGACATTCAGCTAGGAAATACGAACAGATGAAAAATTTTTAATGCATAAAAACATGCCTATATCTACCGTTTAAATACTAAAATACGTTTAACAATGTTATGTTTAAGTGGTTTTGAACTATATTCTCGTTGGGTGCCCCTGACATACGTTCGCATGTTGTTGCTACAATGTTGTCTCCTGATCAAATTTGTCTACATGTGGGTGCACCGAGAGATGTGCCAGATGCTACTATAGACTTGACCAGTGAGGTTGAAAATGCTTCCGAGTCTGAAATAGGCAAAGATTAAGTACTCCATCTAATACACTCGAGCTTTCCATTGATAATGTTCCGATTGAACAAGTTTCTCCTGTGAAATCACCTGGAATATATATCGATGAATTTTACGTGGTATTCCCACAGTGATAAACTGTGTAAAAAGATCGCTTCTGCAATTGGCCGCCATAAAGCGAGTTGAGCCATTTGTGCCTCAATCCACCCTACTCAATATATACAACTCACTAGTTCAATCTCACTTTGATTGCTGCAGCCTAGTCTGGGGTAATTGTGACAAAACATTATCTAACAAGCTACAAAACCTACAAAAAAGTGCTGCACGTGTAATAACCTCATCAAACTATGACGTAAATGTCGATTCCTTGCAAACTCAGCTGGAAAGACTTGAAATCTCAACGTCAAATTCAGAACGCCTTAATGGTTTTCAAACCTTTAAACGGGCTGGTTCCCGAATATCCCACGTCTAAATTTATAAAGAGAAATGGATCAAACTATTCTCTAAGGGACTCGGTAAACAAACTTGTTGTCCCCTTTCCAAGAACTAACTACATGAAATATCGTTTTAGTTACAGCGGTGCAACCCTTTGGAACAGATTGCCTTGTAACATTAGAAAGTCTGGTTAAATGCCTTCCCTATCATAATTTTTAAACACGGCATTTATGGAAACCATCAGGTTTCCTGAAACTGGCATATTGTTGTAAATTAATAAAATGTAAGGATTAGGATTTTTAGGTATTACGATGTTAGTCATTCTACTGGAATTTATTGTACCTATATAATGAATTTTTTTACCGTGTATAAACAATAATTAAAGATTACCCCCTGTAACACGCTGTAACCACTCGTAACCCATTGTAACCCCTTAAAACCCCCTGTATTCCCTTGTAACCCCCTCTAATCCCCTGGACCCCCTTGAAACCCCCTCTAACCCCGTCTAACTCACTCTAACCCCTGGTAACGACTTGTTCCCCCGTGTAACCCCCGGTAACACCTTGTAACTACCTGTAACGCTTGTAAAACTCTTTAACCCTCTGTTACCTCTTGTAAACTCCTGTAACCCCTTGTAACCCTCTGTAACCTCTTGTAACCCCCTGTAACCCCCTTTCACCCCCCGTAACCACCTGTAACCCCTTGTAACCCCCTGTCACGCGTTCCAAGCCCCACAATCCCCTGTAACCGCTTGTAACCCCCTGTAACCCCTTGTAACCCACTCTAACCCCTTGCGACCCCTTGCAACACCCTGTGACCCCTTGTAAACCCCTGTAACCGCTTGTAACTCTCTGTGACCCCTTGAAACCCACTGTAACCCACCGCAACCGCTTGTAACCCCTTGTGACCCCATGTAACCCTTTGAAACTCCTTGTAACCACCTATAACCCCTTGTAACCCAATGTAACCCCTTCTAACCCCTTATAACTCCCAATAACCCCTTCTAACCACTTGTAAACCCTTGTAACCTGCGGTAAACCCTGTAACCCCTTGTAACCCCTTGTAACCCACTGTAACCCCTTGTAACCCCTTGTAGCCCCCAGTAAACCCCTGTAACCCCTTGTAACCCCTTGAAACCCCTTGTAAAACCGTGTAAC